>JAJGOT010000056.1:0-75000 GCA_022457155.1 Cladopsammia gracilis
TTAAGGAACGCTGTCGTAAGAACAAAATTTCGCTTATACCATATTACCATGTAATATCGCTAAATGCAACCAAATAAACCATAGCTTAATTGGATAAAAATATTCTATACAGCAAATCAGAACCATTAGTTTGGAGAAAAACTGCAGGATTGCAAGGGTGGAAGTGGATAACGTCAGTACATCAAATTTCATTTCGTGACAGGCGGACAAGAAATCAAACTTGCCATTCTTTTCAAATTTTGACTTTTCTAGCCGTTATCTTGTCTGTTTAGTTTTAACCATCGCCAAAAGAGATGTAAGCAAAGGAATATTTTTTTTGGCGATGGTTTTATCGAATGTCAAGATAATAAATGAAGTTAATAAAGCAAGCTCCTGGCCATAATCATGAAAACACAATATCAATCAGTCAGGACAGTGTTCCTTCAAGCATCACCATATATAGTTTTGTTCGATTTAAAACATTTTATCATCTCTTAATAGGTTGAATTCTTCGACCTAGCTCTTTCGCTCTTTTTAGACCGGAAAAGTCATGTACATGTTACGTGCAGAATGTTTGCTAACATGGATTTCATTTTGCTAATTTGGAAAGCTAAGATTAAACGAAGTTCTAAATTAAACAAGTTGGGCTGGTTTACTAAAACCTACGTCTCTATTTGATCAAAATTGAATATAAAAAAAGATAGCTCTCGGGCCCGCAATGCCTCCGGGAGTTTTGTTAAATTTACACCTGGCCGCGTTTACGGCGCCCACAAGAAGATAAAAACTAAAGAAATTGTGTTTATGAAACATACCATAGATTGAAATGTGTAACAGTGGGTTGCCCGTGGTTAGCATGTTCACGTCAATATCGGCATGTATTTCCGGCTGTCTTCTTGATATGTTATAAAAGAAATGGTAAACGTCGCAGCTGTGCGTACATCGAATTATGGATGCACTTGGGAGGTTTGCTAAGCACTCAAGAAGCTAGAGTCGCTCTCGGCTATCGCCTCGAGCGACTCACACCCTTCTTTAATTCGTGCTTAGGAACCTCCCGTGACTATCAATACACAACTCGATGTACGCAAGCTGCACGTTAATTTACCATTTCTTAATTCAATGATATTTTCATCGTAGTACCCGATGATCCGCCAGGAGACATAAGAGCCATAGGAATTGAACCAACGGTTCTTAAAGTCTACTGGCTTCCGGTGTCCAACGAAACCATCAACGGCATCGGTCTCGGCTACAAGCTTGCTTTATTCACCATTGCTGGGGAGAACATCAGGAATTACAACTTAACTGCTTCTGACCTGTCCTTAGAGATCACCGGTTTGGATATATGGACCAACTATAGCATCAAGATAGTGGCTTTCACCATTGTAGGAGATGGTCCGTGGAGTGACTTAATACTGGAAGATACGGACGAAGAAGGTTAGTCACAGGCTGCCCATTCTCTGCATGCTGCCATTCCTGTGGAATGGTGAAATGAATTTTTTTCCGATTGCTTGTTTTACTGAAATTAATGTTGTTGTTGCATTTCTCTTCCGGAATAAAGATTTTATTTTTGCTCATAATCTTCTATTTTGATCGGACAAAATAACGCTTTCTTTCCATATCCTTGAATATTAGTCTCTATTAGCTTCAAAGAGACAATAACCAACGAAATTTCCTCCAAATACCAAATAAAAAAGTTTTCTGGGCATTTCTATTTTTTTTTTCAAAAAGGGGCATGTTAGAGGATTGCTGCAAATAATACTTCAATGCTCAAAATTGAATACGATTCTCAGGCGTCTCGAGGTTCAGAAGTTCTGGTGATTTTTTTCCACTGCCTATATAATATATATATATATATATATATATATATATATATATATAATTTATATAGCTCCCATGTAGAATAAAACGTTAACTGATGCTTGTGTTTTATTCACAGTTCCTTACAAACCTCCAGCAAACTTAACAGGAATGGCCACAAACTCAACCTCAATCTTCGTAGAATGGGATCCAGTTGATTTACCAAACATCCGGGGAATTCTCCGTAGTTACACGGTTTTCTATGAAGAAACCCCGAGCTCACTTCACCCAAGTGTGTTAAGAAATATATCAGTAGATATATCTGTTACTGAAGTTCAACTTGTCAACTTACACAAGTATACGGAGTACCATATTTGGGCAACAGCATTTACCACTAGAGACGGATTTACGAGTACAGACTTATTTATTCGGACACATGAGGACAGTAAGTTCAAATATTGGTTCGTTTGTTCCCTGTCACAAGAATAAAGGAACGTAGCCAGGAACTGCTAATAACACCTTACTGACCCCAAAATTCACAGTTT
The DNA here is from genome assembly GCA_022457155.1 of Cladopsammia gracilis. Taxonomy (NCBI): domain Eukaryota; kingdom Metazoa; phylum Cnidaria; class Anthozoa; order Scleractinia; family Dendrophylliidae; genus Cladopsammia; species Cladopsammia gracilis. The sequence goes on from JAJGOT010000056.1 coordinate 2,319, forward strand.
CGTCAATGGAAATCTAGAAATGTTGGTCCAAATGTGTTAAGTCGTTATACCAGTGCGCTGAAACTATAATTACCAGTTGTCTTTGGGCTACGGGTGACCCTAATGGAAAGAGATTGCAACTTTAAAAATGTTTCAACTGGTCCTAGTGAAAGTAATTTGTATATGGTTATTGGTTCTTTTAACAAAGTTTCTTTTTCGAAGCAATCCTTGGCGAGAAAGAGTTGTTTCTGTATGTTGGGAATCTGATCTTGGATGTGGCCTTGTGCTTGTAATGACTCGTTAGTCTATCAGAGGTCATCGGAATTTGGTGCTTAGCGCTGTAAAAAAGTAACGTTGGTTTTCTTATTTTCAATCAAAAGTTGTTTTTTTTAGAGAGAGGAAGAACGTACGTGTTGACTTACAGTGTAGTAGGCTGTCTCCAAACAAACTGCACGCTCTCACTTTGCACTTAGATTTCTTACCATTAGTAACTTACAGAAATCAAGATAGCTTGGTATGGGCAGATATCTTACAGGAATGGCACGGCCATCGGTCTGTTGGTTGTCTGGTTGGTTGGTTGGTTGTCTGGCTGTTTGGACGGTCTAGCTGGTTGTCTGGTTGGTTGGCTAGTTGGTCGGTTGATAGATTGCTGTTAGACAGTTATAGTTAACGTCCACCATTTTGATTATTTTTTTTTCCAGTCCCTGATGCTCCTCCTTTGTACATCACATACTCTTCACCAACCTCCACAACCCTTCTTCTTCACTGGGGTCCAGTCCCTCCGCAATTCAAGAATGGCATCGTAAGAGGTTTCAAAATCGAGTATCAAGAAAACCAGCTTAATGCCACGGTGCAAGTTAGAGAGCGTTTTCTCGTCAACTGGGCCCTGCTGGGCGATCTAAAGAAGTTTACGGCATATTCTGTTCGTGTGCGCGCCTTTACTACTGTAGGACATGGACCAGAAAACATCATGACCGCAATAACCTCCCAAGATGGTATGAACATTTTGTGTGATGGTATTTAATTATTTATTTATTTATGTTTAAAATAACTTACCGACCAACACAACGTCAAACTTAGTTTGTGCAAAAAGTGAAAGACACGAACAGCCCAAGCCAAAATCGCAAACCAGAACGAACGAACGGAAGGGCAGCCAAAATGACGCACATAAAATCAAGGGGCTGGTCTTCATGTGCATAATGACAAAACCGATGGGCCTTTCCGACAAATAATTCATCTGAACATTATTATAACATTTACATCAAAATAAATTGCCACATCTTCCCTATCGCCTGTACGTTGTCTTCGAGAACTGTTACTAACAGCTTTATCAAAGCCATGTTCTTGCTAATCTTTCATTTAAGCAATTCGTGTACTAAGGTCTACTAAAGCTCGTGCCATCAGGCATTGTTGGACAGAATGACGATAAAACTTTTATTTTCTGTTGTTGACTTGCTGTCCGTTTAGAGCTGTTTAATCAGAAAAACGTCCGAATCTACCACCATAAAACGCCCGAAATTTGCCCAATAAACGTCCTAAACCTCTTTGTCTGAACTTTAATGTCCGAAACATTTCGAAGTTAAAGTAACTCGCATAAAAATATATGATGATCAGGAAGAAACGATGACAGTGTGTTTGCATTGCTTCATTTATTTTTGCATTTTTCCCTCTGATCTTTGGACTGTAAACATTAATTTTTGACGTAGATTTTTATGCGAAATAATTGTGTTTGTTGGTGTTGTTGTTTCATCTCATATAATGTTTGATTTCATAAAAAAAAAGTATTGCACGGTAATAAAATAAGTAAAGCGATGATTTAGGAAAAATAAAACATATTTACATAACTTAACGAATATTTATGGTATCGATGAACTAATGGACTAATTTACATCTAAGTTCCCAGTAAATCACCAAATAGCATCAACGCTGAAAGTCACATAACCTTGACAACCATTCCCGTCACCTGGCAACCAATCGATCCTCATTTCCTCCACGGTGTGTTGCTTGGTTACAAAATCAAATACCAGGCCGTCGCAGTTGGCGAGGAGCCAGTCGAAGACCAACCAATCAAAGAGGAGAGAGTAGCTGCATCTACGTTGTCTTTTGTGTTGAAAAATCTTGAAATATTTACTTTGTATCGCGTGGATGTACTAGGATACACGATCATAGGCGACGGGCCACCAGCCACGGATTACGCAGGTTTGTTTACGATCCACAAAACTTGAGAGTTAATAAGTTAAATTTGTCACTGTAAAAAGCGCGGATATATAAGCAAATTCCTACCCCACCGTCCCGACTGTAGTACATCTTAACCCTTTAACTCACAAGAGTGCCAAAAATCAAAATTCAAGAAAAATCTCAAAGTTCATATTTGTAAAATATTGAAAAACAAATGATACCATGCAAAAGTACTGCCAAAGAGGTTTCATTTGAATGGTCACACCATAGGATTTCGTCTACAGACTCAAACGTTAACTTTACTGCATGTCTCCATAATTGACTCTGCGAATGAAAGGATTAATAAGAACCTACTAATTTCTCAGTAGACACTTTTCTTCAGTACTATTTTTTTTTTCAGGACTAATTTTTTTTTTCATTACTAATTTTCTCAGTAGACACCAAATATATAAGAATATTTTTTCAGGCTAACATGGAAAAATGCTGGTTCTTAAAGGCGGGTTCTTTTACTGCATTTGAAGCTATTTCTTTTAGCTTTGAATATTTACTTCCATAATGGCTTTTTGCACTTTTATATAGAGACATGTCGTTGTCACAGACGCCTCACTTCGAGTTGGTACGAGTTTCGACCATACGCCCAAGTGCTAGAGGATGAAATTCCAAGCGGACTAATTCCACCAATCCTGAGCAAGCTAGCAGTTACGTGCTGCAAAACCTGCCAATCACATGGCGCGTCTTACCTGGACTTGAATTCAAATGGCTTTAATCAGTCAGCGGAGCTCCCCGATATGCGCACGCTTAAATCGAGTATTGCTAACCCCACAGACTTCTTCTTCCCGGTGTTCGGCTATAAGGATCAGACGCACTTTGCAAAAGAGTTTGGTTATCACGGACTGGTGGAGTCGCCTGGGATGGCATACATTATTGGTAATGAAGATAACATGTCCAAAGCGGTGCTGAATAACATTTTGTCTTGCTGGCCAGCAGTGATGCTTTTTATGATCATCACCTATTTATCAGGACTAGTTGTTTGGGCAGTGGTAAGTTAAATCATGCGCACGTGATATCTTATGGTAAGTTAAATCACGAGCGCGTGATATCTTATGGTAAATTAATCCATGAGCACGTGATATCATATGGCACGTTGAACCATGGGCACGTGATATATTATCGTAAGTCAAATCATGTGCACGTGAAGTTAAACAACGAGCACGTGATATCTTATGGTACGTTAATCATTGTGCACGTGATATCTTATGGCACGTTAATCCTTGTGCACATGATATCTTATGGTAAGTTAAACCTTGTGCACGTGATGTCTTATGGTAAGTTAATCCTTGTGCACGTGATATCTAATGGTAAGCTAATCTTTGTGCCCATGATATCTTAATGGTAAGTTAATCCTTGTGCACTTAATATCTATGGTACGTTAATCCTTGTGTGCGTGATATCTTATAGTAACTTAAACCTTGTCCATGAGATATCTTATAGTACGTTAAACCATGTGCACGTAATACCTCAGATGCACGTCGGTTTCAAGCGTATACAGTCAACACTCTCGACACCTTTCCGCTAAGGCTGGTTGCTGCCGCATTTCATTCACTCATATTACTATTACTTAAATCGTACAAAGGTCAATGGCTATACCATGCTGTTCTAACAAAGATGAAACAGTTGTCCGTGCCTGCGCCACGAAACAAGTGGTGTGGCTGTGTGCATGCGTAAGGTACTGGCCATAGTAGGAGTATGGTGTACCCCTGGCAGTCAAAAGTTGTTCTGTTGCTAAAACGCCAAAATACGGACACAGTTGACGCTGGTCTCAACGGTTGTACATCTTACTAAGAGTTGCCTGCGTGTAGTCCTGTGCGAGACCAAAGTCTCTTAAGGCGGTGTAGTGTTAACATATGGCTCGTATTTTTAGTGGAAAAATGACGGTATTTTTATCCCACTAAGTTGGCACGTGCCGCTTAGATACAATTACGTACGGCTACTCACCTATTGAAAGTTAAGAAGATATTGTCATAGTACTGTCACACAAACTCCTCTTTATATTCGGACAGGAATCTCGATACAATCCACAAGATTTTCCTCCGTCCTTTACCGAGGGAGCACCCGAGGGATTCTATTGGGCTTTTGTTTCCATGACAACCGTTGGGTAAGTACTGCCCATGACTCTGTGTAATCATAGTGCTTTATATTGCCAATGATGTTGCATAGGTTGACACAGAATTTTCTCTTGCTCTTATTCACAGATATGGTGACCGTGCACCGATCTCCGTTTTAGGAAGATTTCTTTCAATTGTTGTGATTTTGACCGGATTGGTTCTCTTTGGGCTTGTAAATGGAATCCTGGCCACATCCATTACAAGTGTCGCCTTGGAAACGGACTACAAAATTTACGGTGCAAAGGTAACAATATGTCGGTTTGAACACGCTCGTAATGTAAATCCAATCGGAAGGTACCAAATTCCCATTGAGCTACACAAACTCCTGACTACACCGGGGGGATAGGAGGGGGGAGGGGGGTGGTAGCGGCGGCGGATCTAGAGGGAGAGATCTAGAAAATCAGGCGTTTATAGACACTTCCACCTCATTCTGTGGAAGATCGGTGGTTCGAGCTTGGTCTGTGCCATCGTATTGTTTCCTTAGAAAAAACACTTTACTCCACATAGTCTCTCTCCACTCAGGTGTATAAATTGGTACCGGCGACAAAATGCTGGGGGGTAACCCTGCGATGGACTAGCGTCTCATCCATTGGGGAGTAGTAATATTCCTAGTTGCTTCATGCTACAGAAACCGGGTTAAGCTCCTGTCGAGTGGGCTCCCTGCGGCTCGTGCTCGTTACTCATTCCTTGATAGGCCTTGGTACTCAAAGATAATTTTGATATCTTATCTTATAGGTAGCAGCAATCGCAGAAACGCCTGAATACCGGATGGGAATTAGGAAAAATGCAAAGATGGACAAAGGTATTTTTACATCGCAATTTAAAAGTCACTAGGATCTGTGCCCTTACATAAAGAACCTAAATTACAAGGCGCCGCCTCATGGAACAAATAGAACGTTAAGCGAAAATATGTACTTTTAGGGCCACGCGCTGGAAAACACGTCGATCGAAGCTAAGGCCCCGTCTACACTAATGCATTTTTGGAAACCTCCGTTTTTGGTTCCCCGAGGACGGATAAAAAGATTTGCGTCCACACTAGGAGCTGAAAAACGATGATTCATCACCAGGCTCTGCTCGGACGTTTTTCTGTTCAATACGCATGCTCCAATGCGTCAGCAATACTATGCGTTACTAGTTGTGACATAAGCGTTTTTGAAAAGCTCCGTTTTTGCCGTCCACACTAAAACGATAGACCTGCGTTTTCAAAAGTCTCCACTTTGAAAAGCGTTTTCGAAAACCTCCGTTTTCATCGATTTCATTCTCCGTTTTTGATCTTTTAGTGTGGACGATCGGTAAAAACGCATAAAAAAGCATGCGTTTTCAAACGAAAACGCATTAGTGTGGACGGGGCCTAAGAAGGATTGGTTTTTGTTTCTCATATAAATTTCAAAAATAAACAGAAAGTACTGATTTTGTTGCTAGACCATGTTTTTCATATATCTTACTAACGAAACAACTTTTGAAAGCCAACAATTTCTCAAACGAAACGCTTTCCGAACGTCTGATTCCACCAAAATATTCCCTTGGAACCCTTTGAAATATATTATTATAACCATAGAGTTACTGCTTAAACCATGCTGTTCCCGCAAGTTCACGAAAGTCTTATTAAAGCGACGAAAAGGCCTTCGAACATTTCACCTAAATCGGATCCGTTAAGATCTTAATTCCATTTATTCTTATTGGACAACCTCGTTGTATGATCATATATTTATGGGCGTCCATTCGGGCACCGAAAGGACCGTTTAGGCCCGGTTCAAACGTCGAACTTCACATGTGCCGAATCTAATGCAAATGAGTAAAATCTATTGTTCTTGCTCATTTGCATTAGGTTCGGCACATGTGAAGTTCGACGTTTGAACCGGGCCTTACACATGCGATTTTTTGTGCAATTTTTATCGCACCGTTCGGTGCAATTTTTGTCGCGCGCAAGACGCATCTTCAAATTGCGTGTGTAAACTAGCGACGATTTTAGTGCGATTTGGGAGCGATTTGTCGCGCGATGTCGCAGAGGTTTCGAACATGCAACTTGTCGGCGATTTTTGAGAAATCACAGCAAATAAAAGCAAATGTCGTACCTAAATCACACAGGAAATCGCCGCTAGTTTACACTTGCGACACGAAGAGTTGTTTGCGAGCGCGACAAAAATCGCATGTGTAAAGGCCTTTAAAGGTCACAAACTGAATCTAAGGCGATTTGTAATAGACCTCCCGAACGTCAAGAGATACAACCAAAAACAACCGTTCGATGTCCCTAAAATTCATTTTCTTAGTTCTTGTCATAAACTCCTTACATAGTTTGGTTTACTTTTGTTTTCAAGATCACAAATACCACAGTTTCGAGGATATTTACGCTGCTTTGCAAGAGCGAAAAATCATCGGCGCCTTGATAGATACGTACAGCGCTGGAAGCAGCAAGGACATGTTTGCAAAACAAAATTTACGAGTTAATAAAATTCTGGATAACTCGGCTACTTATGGAGTAGTGATGGGCAAGGAGGCCAGGAAACTTAGGATCTGCTTCAAAGATTACACTCAACATGTCTTCGCGAATGAGATTTCACATCACATTCAGAAGAATACAGAACAGTTAAAGGTGAACATGTTATGTTTTTTATGTCTAAGTTGGGAAGTATAGAAAATTAAAAAAATATATAGAATAATATTAATAATAAAAGAAATGGTTATCATTGTTTTTCATACGTCGGGAAAATCCCAAACGATCGGGGATTTTGCTGTTCCCGATTATCCCAAATTTTGTCGATATATCGGGAAAATCGCCGATCATCGCAGAAATCTGGGACGTGCGCGTCGGGAAAATAGAAAAGCTCCCGATTTTCCCAATTTGTCCCCGACCATCCCAGATGATCGGGGATGTCTACGATTTCGTGTTTTCAAAATCTGGGACAGTCGGGAAACAGCGAAATCCCCGATCATCTGGGATTTTCCCGACATATTTAGCAGGACGACAGTTTTGCACGTGCAATAAATGTTTCAATTATGCACGTGCAAACAACTGTTTCATTTATGCACGTGCCTTAAAACTTTTATTACCGAGAACGAAAACGTCGGCAAAATGAGCAAAAACTGCTTACCTAGCAACATAAAAAAGTTTTGCACGGACACCAAAAAGTTAAGGTTACACTCAAGGAGTTTGACCGTGAGGCGCATAAAGCCCTCATGTAAGCGCTCAGTTTGAATACAAATTAAATACTTTTAAGTACTAAGTATACTTTTAAGTATATAGGTTTAAAAACCTATATTAATTTAAAACCAATTAAATGGACACGTCGACAAAGTAAAACTCAGAGCACTTTAAACGGAAAATGACCGATGTTGCTACAATTTCGCTTCACGAAACTACCGGTATATAATTGCATGCAGTCGACATTGGACATTGGCCTCCAAAGCCGTGTCGGGGATTTTCGATTAAGGTAATTGGCCCTAACTGAAAGAGGATCAGATAGAAAACCGTATGCAATCTTCAAATCGCTTTAAGTTTTATTTTATATTTAAACGTATTTCATAATTCCCCGACGCGGTTTTGCAGGCAAATGTATGCTTAATAGAGCGTATGCACTCACGTGGCAAGCAGCTATGCAAATTTATTGGAACAAAAGAAAGTGTTAACATAAGAAAAGCGTTCAAATCCCACAGGATTGTTTTGGTACACCAACATGGCCGCCGTTCTATTGTTTTGGTACACCAATATGGCCGCCGTGACGTCATGTGCATACGCTCTATATCATGCAACTACCCAGCGGTAGTTTCGTGGAGCGAAATGCCAACGCGGGTAATTCGCGTTTATTAACATCAGTCATTTTACGTTTAAAAGTGCCGTATCGCGTCTAATTTTTACTCTGTTGATGAAATTATAATTGTATGTGTTTCTCCATTTTATAAGCTTTTAATTGATATATAACTTTGAAACTTTGTATTAAAACTGATTGCTAACAGGCAGGGCTTTACTGATAGGTCTGCAAGAGTACTTACGGGCGCAGCACGGTACGTCAAACTCCTAACACTGCTATCTCACGGTATCCAAGCAAATAATAACTCTCTTTTATTTGCAGCAACCTGCAGATTCGCTCCAGATAGAAAGATCCACAGGACTCTTCGACAGTAATAGCACCGTGTTTCAAAACACTTTGCTTCTAACCAGTTCGCTTCTGATATCATGCCTAGTGTTAGGAACCATCTACGAAATCATACGGCGTTTTAGAGCAAGAGCAAAGATTAAGCCGCGTGGTAAGTTTTTTTACATTACTTCGTTTTCTTTTTTCAAAATTTCAACTTTTGCCGTTTAGTGGCGCAACATTTTGAGAGAGGCCAGCTTTGAACGAATCGAAAAAGAGCAAACGTAACATCGCTTCTCAGTATATTATAATATGATTGGGCAAGAAATTTTATTCTGAGCTATTTGAATTTTCACCTGTCATCTCGGTTTAACGCGCCTTCACACGACCAACTAAAGTTGACAAACCTGTGTTGGTTTTACACGACAAAGGCTTCCATAAAATATACTGAATTTGCAACAAATGTTCACTACAAGTCAAATGCGAGTTTGCCAACTCAAGCACTTTTGGTCGTCAACAGTTTGTTGTAAATGTTTGCCAACGGTTGATGTAACGTTCACATGCACACGCCAACTTGAGTTTTCTAATTAACTCAAGTTTGTCGCCATGTGAAAGCGCCCGCTCTAACTATAATCTAACTGTTTTCTTTTCAGACTTTAGACAGCCTTTTCTAGACGAGATGAAAGCAATGGTGAACGGTTTTAATGAGAATATGAACATAATCAAGGAAACATTGTCGTCGAGACATGAAAAAGAAAGAAAGACATTACTCTTGTCCTACAAGCAACACCCAAGCAGAAAATACGCATCCATGGCAGTTCTGACTGAGGACATGTTTGCTACTGCAGAACTCGAAGAAGATGAGGCTGACTGTTGATAAATGCGAACAGCATATCTCTAGAAGACACTTCCCTTCCGCTCACCTAATTTTTGGCGCCTTATCACTTTTTTCATTCGATGCCAGACCTTAAAGCTGAAATATAGGATGGAATTTCTCTACCCTTGAACACAAGAAGAGAGATTTTATATTTCCAAGCAGCGATGTATTATGTTGTTTATTATATAAACAACACTAATTCGAAGTTTTAAGCAATTTTCCGAAGATTTTCCCGAGGATTTCGGAGGATTTTCTAAAATAGGCATTTGCACGATGGCGTCCTTTGACTACAACTACCAGAATTCATTTCGTTTTTCCTTTCTTATTTAAATTTTGTAATCCCAGTGCCGGTTTAAATAACAATAGCCCTAAGTTGTACTACAAAACAAAAAACTGAAGGATTCTTGTAGTTTTAGCCGTATGACGACATCGTGCAAATGGCCTATTCTCCGAATACTGTGTGATCATTTCCGATTATTTTCCCGAAGATGTCCGAGGATTTTCGAGGAAAATCCGAAGATGTTTCGACTATTGAGCAACACCTTTTTGCTTGTTTGACATTTAACCCTCGGACGTACACGCAAACGTATACTCCCACCGTGGTACAGGGAGGGAGGGGGGCGGGGGGGGGGGGGGTGTTGCCCGGGATGGCAACCCATGACCTTGCGATACCGGTGCAATGCTCTATCCGCTGAGTTACCAAGCCACATAGATAGATACATTAGTCAATTGTGAGCGCGTAATAACCCGACGTTAGTGAAATATATGAATATGAATATATGAAAATCATATATTTGTGAACTGCAGATGAAATATGAGTGAAATTTGTGGTCCTTGCAGTGTACTATCAACTTAAGCATTTGAAAAAAATAAATAAATAAAAATAATGTAAATAGAATTAAATACAAGCAATTTTATTTGTACATGGGTCTATTTCTCCTCTTTACCAGAACCATTGAAACCAAGTCATAATAAAAGCTGAGCTAAAATATAAATCAAAGCTTTATCCTTGGAATTGAACAGTATTGTTATAACTGACTCCCAAATGAAAACCCCTTAGGATTGGCTTAGCTCAAAAGCAGTTAAAGTGGGGGTTCACCTGAATGCCATTTTGCGCCACTCAACATGGGATTAATGGAAATATCTCGTTCACGTTTCAAGCAATCAAAAACGCTTCGGTCATCTCATGAATACGGGTTACGGGTTGTTTTGTAATTTTTTGGATATGTTTGGAGGAAATAATTTTTCTCTAAGGGTTTATATATATTGAAGATTTAATATAGTTTTAAAATTAGAATTTGTTGCTAAGAATTATATTTTAACAGATGGATACCAAAATAACCACTATCAACCTGGGCCGAGTTGTTCGAAGGATGAGTAGCGCTAATCCAGGGTTAATTACCATGGCAACTCATATGTTCTGTTGACAGTTAATCCAGGATTAGTGCTAATCAGGCTTTGAACAACTCGGCCCTGGGGTTCCTTGCGTGGGTATCAACTGTCTGTCTGTGTTCCAAAAATCATTTTATTTCTTCTATCCCTCTTTATCCCTCTTAAAATTTTATTTAAAATCAGGTGTACCCCAGTCTTAACTTCCTGTGACTGTTGACAACATAGATAGACTTAGCCTAACAGCGGAGCTCTCTAAACAGTATAGATAGACTTAGCCTAACAGCGGAGCTCTCTAAACAGTATAGATAGACTTAGCCTAACAGCGGAGCTCTCTAAACAGTATAGATAGACTTAGCCTAACAGCGGAGCTCTCTAAACAGAAAGCTCGTGATGAGCTTAAAGGTCGGAAGCACAAGAATTATGATTGACAACCGGGCTATTTTTCAATTTTCGACCGTCTGCACAGTTCATTTAGACTGTACAAAAGCTCACAAAAACAATTTTTTCTCGGTCTAGAATAACTAGTATGACTAATTTCCGAATTAAATACACCTGTTGCGTATCGAACATTGCTCGAGAAACTGATTTGGAAATCAAAATTGCAAATCTTTGCATAAGGCGACGCGTATGGCAAGCCGTTTTTAGCTAAATGTAATCTTAGATATGTATGTTCAATCCTTTAATAAAGGTTTAATTTTAAGTCACAAACGGCATTCAATGCAATCAATGCTACCAATGTTGGTTCAATTCAAACTATTTCTTATGATTCAATCCAGTCCAAAAGATCACCCGCCAGAAGATCACCCGCCAGAAGATCACCCGCCAGTAGATCACCCGCCAGAAGATCACCCGCCACGATCATTTAATTCTTTCGGCTGCTTGCAAATTCTTTAAACTCCGCTTTTTTGGTTCTGATTCCGAAGAAGAAATATCGCCCCGCAAAAAAAAAAAAACAGTATAAAACGTATAAAATGTAATAAACGTATAAACGTATAAAACGTAATAAACGTATAAAACGTATAAAGTTCCACGAAGCAAGATTTTGTTAAAGCGGCCTATCGAGTATTCTTTAAAAATACAAACTGAATGCAAGGCTGGCACTACGGCAAAGGACAGATTTATTAATGGCCAATATTTCTACTAGCCTTCCTCAGGGCCAGGGCTATACTGAAAGAAAATATTGTAACGGCTTCTCAAATTTGAAAATTACATGGTTATAAATGATTGGCTAATACATGACATGTAGACAGCGCACTTGTAAACATAAGATAAAAAAATATATATGTTTACAAGTGCGCTGTTTATTTATCTTGTTTTCGCGGATCGTTAGAAAACCCGCGAAATTTTCGAAATTTTCATACCTGCACGGAAGGAGACCTCTGTGGGCAGGCTAACGTACAGGCAGTAGACACGTAAAATAATTCTATAAATTCATAAACTTGCGTCCTAATTCCTGCTACTGCGGTCCGGGAGACACTTGTTTCCTTGGTTCTCCTGTGCAGTTTTACGGATGAACGAACGAGAAATGAAAAAAAGGGAAAATGAATGAAACTACTTCAACATCGTCATTCGACACCAGGTTACCAAGCTCCACATGCGTTTCGATCATGGCTGCCCTCCTACGTTTTGGTGCTGCGAGAGCTTGCAGAGTTTTAACATCGTACAGTGTACGAAACCTTTCGATTTACCCACGAAACTCGCTATCCTTGTACAGAGAGAACATTTTGAAAGCATGTCAGCCAAGGGTTATTGGATCGAGGTATTTGTCGAACGAAACTTCAGCAAGCGCGGAGATGCCGGGTGCGGAAACTCTCGAAAATCAGAGAGAAGGGGAAATTGCTGCTGTGTCCGCTGACGAAACTAATAAGAGTGGTGGTTTGCGGGACAGACCTCGCTTACAAAGAGGTGGAGATTTCCAATACGAAAGGCAGGTCAGACAGCTGGGAACGCTTGTGATGAAACCAGTTCTAGTAAGAGTTTTCAAAGAGATTCTTCACAGAGGTACAGTTCAGGGGTAAATCAAAGTTCAATATAAGCTTAAAGCTTAACTTTCTGGATGTCACTTTCACAGATGATAAATCCACTTTATCTTTACTTTTTTACTTTGAGTTAAATATATTGTTAGCCACTCTCAGTTCTGATGACGTTTTCATCAGTGGAAGCTACATGTACATTGTCCATAAGTATTAAATGGCTTGACTATGCTTTTATACAGTTAAGTTTTTATTTCCTTACCTACATGTAGCTGTTGTGGTGCAATTTTGTCCTTGGTGCAAACTTTATTTTCCTTTGTTCAAAACTCATTATCATACATTTCCATACCCCAAAACAAAAGAAAATAAAATTTGCACCAAGGACAAAATTGCACCACAACATAGCCAAACAAGCTGGTAGATTCTGCATGTACCGGTCACATATTACGTAAAACAAAAGGAACAAAGAACGACAATAATACAAACGCAAAACAAGACCAAAAATACAATACGTCACAAACAATAAAAGACAGTGAGTGGTTCATGGATACCGGTACATGCAGAAAGACCCAACAAGCTAAGATAGAGAAGTAATTGGTTATTGTCTGCTCACATTCTCTATAAAACCTTGAATTTGAACATTGATATTGTTGGTTCATTGAGAATGTCAAAGAAAATTACATGTACCATGTAATGAAATGTCTAAAACACATGCAGAGACATTGCCTAATAATTTTTTATTTATTAATACCTTCTGGGTTATGCATTCTTGTTGCAGTACCATGTACATGTACATGCAGGGCTCGACACAAACTTTTGGCACCACTTTCCATTGTGGAAAGTAATTGTATAATTTTACTTTCCATGGTATAACTTTCCTTTCCAAAAAATGTGGGACCACATAATTCATTTACCAGGCAAATAATGTGTAGAAAATGTATGTTATGCTTAGCTAGACAGCCAACTGAACTCATTTTGCCATTCTTTCCGGAATCCACGGCCAAGCAGCTTTCTTTTCCCTTCATACCTCTCCTTAGCTGTTTCAGACATCAACACATCGCTGCTTGTTTATTTTTCGTCACCTTGATTAGAATTGCCTTGTTCTCCGCTTCTTTGTAGTTTTTATCTTTCTTAGTGATCCAAATGCAAACAAACTCATCTCTATGCACAGGGAATTCAAAATGGTGGATGAATCACCATGAGTTTAGTACCTAGGCTTCCTCTGTCAAATTTGCACAGCTTACCACTTACAATCCAAGATGGTGGCCATCAAACGATGCGTGTTGAGCATGGGCACTTGCCAAATCGGGAAAGCATTTTCGCTAAATTTTCGATTTTTACTTCCATTAATATATTTTACTTTCCATTGGAAATAGTGTTAGTGTTGAGCACTGACATGTACAATGTCCTGTACATACACATGTACTATAGCTGTTGTGGCTTCCTAATATAAGGTCCCTCATACAGGGCTCAAAATTGTGCCTGTATCAGGGCGCAATTGCGACTAAAGATTTGCTTTTGCGACTGTCTATAAGTCACGATTTTGCGACTGTTCTATGGCCTAGCTAACAAAGGAATTATATTCAACAGTCTTGTGTCTTGTAACTGGAAGTTGTAATTATCCGAAAAGTCCTGCAAAATACATGTTGAATGTTGTGTGACTTAATTGTCGATTTCATGCTCCATTAACGCGGTTTCCAAGAAGTGTATCACAGTCGCACTTTTTCAGACTTTTTAGAAATTTATCGTTTCTCATTTCCGGTTCCGGTCGTAGTAGTAGTATTTTTTTTTGCGACCAAAATTTTTGAACTTGCAACTAAATGTTAGGAATTACTCGCAAATTGTGATTGAGCATTTTTTTTTTAATTTTGAGCCCTGTAATAACTAACTACATGTAACACACTCCATATTTTTCAAAGAGGGTGGAATAACATCTTTACAAGCCTATCAAGTTCTGCGAAACTGTGGGTCAGAGTTGTTGTATGAAAAACCAGAGTCAAGAGTCCAGCTAGCACATCATTTTTGGGATCAATTTATGGACATAGGTGAGTTCTGTAATTCGTGATAACATTTTTTTTAGTCTGAGTTGGAATGAACAAACAGGGATGGAATTTGCTGGTCGCACTCACCCAGGCAAGTGTCAAATCTTCCTAATTAGGCGAGTGCAGTTCTAAAAGTCACTTGCCCAAAGGGTGAGTGCTGTCCAAATTTTTGGGCACTTACCATTGACATGTATCTGAACTGGCTGTCTTTGCTGGTCAATTTGTAAATATATGTACAAGTGTACAGTGTAGTATGCCATTATTTTTTCGAACTGGTTGTCCTTTTTAACTTTTAAATTTTCCTTTCTTTCTTGACTCATACAGTCCAGAGGGAATAGCATGAACAGGGACTCATAGGTCCCATGCAAGGTGCCATCCCTTCCCAATCCCACAACCCACAAGGTTGACCACACCACCAGGGTCTACGCTTCCCTACTGTTTTCGAACAGTGATGTGGGATCTTTCACGTCCCACAAGAACAGATCAGAGAGTACCTGTGAGATGGGGCCAACGGTTTATTTGTCCTCATCCGAGAAGCCTAGAATGTCATACCATTTGCAGATGTCATTACAAGGGCGGCACATTCTCCTCAGTTATTTTAAGACCCTGAGACCCATAGAGATTATGCATCATTTTGATGATTTTGTAGGGATACATGTACGTGTAAGTCTTAAAAAAGGATGTGCATTCTGTTTACAAACTGACTGGCTTAAGCTTGGCCAGCCAGTTTTGGCAAAAGGAAATTACCAACCCTGTAACAAACTTACTGTAAGACCTGCAAGGTTCTTGGTCCAATGCAAAGAGTTACTATCCACTCATCAACTTAATTCTTCAGACAAAAAAAAAAGACTAATAAAGAACAGGGTATCAAGTTCCTATTTTTTTCAATTTTTTTTCTGAGGTCTGTCCCTGTACATGTGCAACTGTACTTGCATTGCAAGTGAAAAGCAGACCGTAGAGTTCAATATAACATTAAACAAATTGCAGAAATAATTGTTCAGACATTTTTATAACAAAGTACAGTACTATGAAGTACTTCACCTGTTGAAGCAAAAAAATGTAAAATTATGTTACAAGTGGTTTAATTATTATTTTGTGTTTTGGTTGAAAATTTTCAAACCAGGGGTCAATTCAATAAACTTTTACAAGTGTGATTTACAAGTGTAGCCATTGTTTCAGAGGTTGAAAAACAATAGCTATACTTGTAAATTACACTATCTTGTAAGAGTTTTATTGAATTGATCCCAGGCTGATTATTATTTTCCATTGTTTCACATTATGGTGATGAATCTGAGACAAAAGTAAAGGGAAATTAAACTATAATCTAATACGTTTGAAAACAAGTATTTTCAAACCACCAAAGAAAGATTTGAACAACAACAGATTTTTTTTTATACCGTACATGTACACCTGTAGGTACACTTTTATTCTTTATTTGTGATAATTCTTTTTGTATCCAGGCGTCAAGCCAGATGTTATGCTGTACAATGCTCTCTTGTCTGTGTACATTCAAAACAACCACAGCTTCAATCCTCTGGAAATTCTGGAAAAGATGGAGAAACATGCCATTGAACCTAACAGAGTATGGTTTTAGTTTAACCGTTTAAGCCCCAATAGTGATCTGAATCAATTTTCTCTATACATGTAATGATTTAATGAGTGCTTAATCAATCAGAGAGGTCCGGAGAATTAAGGATGTGATTAGCCAAGATGAATTTGTTTGATAGTTTCACAACTTCTCCCCACTAATTCCATTATAAAAATGTATGAGGCAAGAAAGGAGAATTGGTGTTTTGATATTTGATATTGGAGATTAAAGGTTAACTTTGTTACTGAATTGTCGCAGTGAATATGCAGTATCAAAGGGACAATCTGGCTAGAATTCTAACCATTTGACATCCTGATCAGTCTTGTGCAAACATTATTCATACACCTGTACATGGTTATCTGTTTTTCATGTTAATAGCTACGAGGAATTGTATAGTACATGTACATGTACATGTACATCATGGGCATTATCCCTTAAGAAAAAAATGTGCTTGGTTTTTTGAGACTAGCTACCTGTACAAAGGACACCCTACAAATTAATAAGAGGCTATACAGTGTAACTTAAAGGCCTATCCAGAATGCTACAGTTATGAAGGACATGCCGGGAAATGCCAAAAAGACAAGCTAATGTCATAGCCGCACTTGCTCCTAGTCGTTAACTAAGTTAAATAGTAAACACTTAATGACTGGTTCTGAGGGAAACAGTGAATTTTGTTTCCCGAGAATCTCGATGTTCGTTGAGGGAAACATTGAGATTCGAGGTAAACAAAATTCACTGTTTCCCGAGAGATCAGCCATTTAGTGATTTGTTATATAGCAACACAAAAAACACAACACAACACAGTTTGAAAAACGCGCTGAGCACTCGAGGTAAACATCAATCGCATCATAATCATGCTACCTTTTGCCACGGTCTGATCACGTGCGCTAGCGGGCAACAGTGCAATGTTACCCTCTGACGTCAAAATTGTTGCCCTCTTTTTCAAATGTTGCCTCCTTAGGACAATTGGTGGGAAACAGTTTGTTTGTTAGATGTCGTAACCATGAATCAACCAATCAATGCACGCATTGTATTGAGAAAAACTCTAGCTATATAACAATACATTTTAACTTTGTTGTAATTATTGACAATAAGTCATGGGAGCAGGCAATTTTTATCCAATCACTTCTGGTTTTGTTTAATACAGACCACCTTGTTGCTACTAATGCAAGGTTACGCACAGAAAGGAGACATTGCAGGAGCCTTGTAAGTGTTGTTCAGAGTCTACATTGTTGAAAGAATATGCATCTAATGATGAATATTAATAATAATTAAAACCTTTCTCAGAATCTGCAAACCACTGCTCATGATACACTTGTGGATCCCCAATATAGCAAGTCTCTTTATAATGAGGGATAATGGGGAGCTAGGGGTATATAATTAAGCGAAATGCAATTTCATTTGAACTTCCTGCATGTGGATACTGTTATGAGAAATGAGAGTAGCCAATGTGCATGTGCATATGTAGTTTTACGGACCTTGTGCTTTTGTGTGGTTGCTCCAGTTTCGTGTTTGTTGTAGAAGTTTTGCTAAGTACAGAAGCGAATCAGAAGATTAAAGTTTGTTTGTTTATTACCTTGACATGGTAGCAGCAGTTAAAATGACAGCTAAGAGCTGAGAGAGGGGAGGGGGAGGGGGGGCTTAATAGTGAATTTATTATCACCATTACATTTTTTTGTAATAACTTAATGTATTTTGCTAATTAATTTGTACAGTAAAGTTCTGGAATTCATAAAAGCAGCTCAGATGCCTCTTACGGAACAAGTGTTTGCAGCTCTCATCACAGCGTATGGTGTTAACGGGTATGTCATGCCTAAAATCATGTATAAACATATATGTACAGTACATAGTTGCAATTGTGAGAAATACACATGTAATGGACTTGCATCCCGAGGATGCAGTTTATGTACTTATTGACTGAATGAGAAGACCAGATGGAAAAAAAATTAGCACATGGTCATAGCCTATGTGCGAGGTCCATGCTCCATGACTGAGAGCCAAATATATTCTTATCCAGTCTGACCTAAGTATTTTATCATACAGCTGTATGACCAATTTGGAGACAAAATTGTTTCAAATTTTGACACGCAAGGCTGTATGCTGTTGTAGTTGGGCTACACTTGTTACTTTTTTTGGCTCCGCTCACGCAAATGTGTAAAATTGCCCCTCATAAGGCACTTTCATCAATGGTTTTGCAAAGAAAAGGCTCACAGGGGTGTATGTGGAATGATATTAAGGAATTATGCATTTACAGTGTATATGCATGAGTGAAAAGTTGAACCAAGCCCTTTGCTATCTATAGGCAGCTGCAGGGAGCATTTGAAGAATAGAAATACAGTCAAACTATTCCTAATGGACAACTCCATTGCAGGGATGTAGATTTAGTTTTTAACAGCTGGAAATATAGGACTGACAGCGGGTTAAAAACGAGAAAAATGTTGTTCTATATAGCTGCACTTAGCTTTTATAGCCGGAAAAAGTGAAGTTCACAGCCGGGTAATTTCCCCGGTTACCGGCTATTATCTACATCCCTGACTTCATAGTACAGACCCCTCTCTCCTATGGACAGTTCACATGGTCAGAAAGATACCACCATTTAGATAATTGCTACATCTATAATACAGGCAACCTCGGGAAGAAGAGAGACCCTGGGTACGAGGTTGTAATACAGGCACCTCTGTAATACTCACACTTCAGTCTGCCCTTTTGGAGTCCGTATTAAGGGATTCAACTGTACATGTATAATAATGCATTAATTATTAATAATTTGTTATAATAATAACATTGAATCTTTCTTTTTTTACAGAGATCGTGAGAGTGCCAGAGGTGTGTTTGATCTTATGAGGTAAGTGTAAATGGAACAAAATAGCTACTTCTTCCCCTTGTGGTTTTGTTACTTGTGAAAGCCAGACAGGCTTGGATAATAATTCCTCATGATATATATGTTCAAATAGACAAAGGTAATGATGCAACCAACACAAAAACCTAATAATTATTTTTCCTGGCCCTTGGCCCTCATTGACAGCTGGCCTGTAGACTCCTTAGCAGATAGTCAACATGGTCCCAGGCATTAATTTTGGGTAAAAGTGAAAAAAAAAAAACAGCCCCCTCCACTGTGGCAGACTGTCTGTAACTTATCAGCCTTGAGCAACTAAAACTTGAGACTTGCTTGTCCTGTCGGCAAGCTTAAGTTTTAGCTTTCTTCTAGCCCTTACATGTAGTTGGTGCTCTTATTATCTGTTGGTCAACAGTTGGCCAAATTATGACTGTCTGCTTACCCAAAGTTCTGCTGTGTATTCATCTTATAGGGAGAATGGTTTGGAGCCAGATTTGGACAGCTATACTGCACTGTTAGCAATGTATGGCAAAGCAGGAGATATGGAATCCATCTTAAAGGTTTGCACAGCTACAGTTACATGTACAATCTGTGACCCTACATACAATAATGTACATGTATTATTTTGCAGAAACCAGGAAATATAGAAAAGTTGAAAAACAACTTGTACACATTTCTACACGTGCAGTGTACATTGAATTGTATATTATGCAAAGGAAGAACTTTTTGTTTTTTTAAAAGGGAGAAATTCTTGTCTTCTTTAGGCAGGTTTATAACAACTTATGTTTATCATGTCGTTGTACACCTGCACTAAGAGAAGGCAAGTTTGTGATAATCTCTTTACTTGCCATGTTACATGTATTATCCTCAAGTTATGACTGTATTCTACACATGTAATTTATGTGGTTTTAACTTTTGAGTCTGTGGATGAAATCCTAAAGTGTGACCATTCAAATGAAAGCTACTGAGCAGTACTTTCCTGTGGTATTGTTTATTATGCTGTACAAGATGGTTCTAACTTTTAAGTCTGTGTATGAAATCCTAAAGTACAACCATTGAAATGAAAGCTATTTAGCAGTACTTTCCTGTGGTACTGTTTATTATGCTGTACAAGGTGGTTGTAACTTTTGAGTCTGTGGATGAAATCCTAAAGAACAATTAACCATTGAAATGAAAGCTACTGAGCAGTACTTTCCTCTGGTACTGTTTATTATGCTGTACAAGATGGTTCTAACTTTTGAGTCTGTGTATGAAATCCTAAAGTACAACCATTGAAATGAAAGCTACTGAGCAGTACTTTCCTGTGGTGCTGTTTATTATGCTGCATAAGGTGGTCCTAACTTTTGAGTCTGTGGATGAAATCCTAAAGTATGACCTTTCAAATGAAAGCTATTGAGCGCGTTACTTAACTTCAAGATGACATTTACATCTTCTTGCAGTTTTAGATTTGAAGAATTTTGTATATAGATTATTGTACTTGACCCTTTTATTTTATTTGTAATTGAAGACATTCTTGTTCTTATTTTTATAGATATTACACCAATGTAGCCTTTTACATGTAGATACAAACGACCCCACAAGCTTTCTTTTTTAGCTTTAATATTATCATTCTAAAATAAAGGCTACATGTACAGTGTATCTATCCATCTCTGTCTGTCTACCTACTTAATTTCCTGTGATACTGTTTATTATGCTGTAATAGATGGTTTTAATTTTTAAAGTCTGTGGATGAAATCATTAAGTACTGTATGTATATACAGGTATGACCATTCAAATAAAAGCTAAATTAACAGTTAATAATACAATCAACAGTTGTATCATGTTAATTTAAAACTTAATTTCTTCCCAAAGTTCATAATCACGCATCGTCACACATTCTTTCATTTATTTGTTAAAGATGTTTTCTTCTCATTAGCATTTTCATTTACTTGGTATAAATTAATTCAACTTTGTAACTTAAAATTTCAAACTGAAGATGACAGAAGATTGTCAAAACATGTTTTTTAAAACCAAAACAGTTGTCATTGCTTTGAAAATTACTAATTGAATACCTTTACATTAAGAAGACAAGCAATTTTCCTGTTGAGGAGTTAAGTTACTTTGTAACTCGATTGGTATAGACAGAGCATCTGATAGGATGCGGAAAAAATGAAAAAATATGCGGAAAATCGAGGGCATTTCAGAACTAAAATTTCACTAAAATTGATAAACTTAGAGTTGAGAAAAACAAAGAAAGGTAAGTCCAATAAACTACATTAATTATTTAGTTCATATAATGTACATCACCAGAGATGCCAACCTCTGGAGATTGAAAATAGGGAGATTTTATCTGAGGGTGAATTCTGATGGTGACATGTTTTCGCATGACCTTTTTTTATCTCGTTAATGCGCTTGCGCATTAAGCGAGATTTCGGAGTCAGTCACGTAAAAAGGGACAAAAGTTGTTAACAAAATTTTGTGGACTTTTGTCCGGGGGGGTTTCTTCCTTCTTCTTTATAGAAGTTATATTAGGGCATTGAAGATATGGTTGGTTAAACCGGTTAGGATTTCAACAAGGGCATCACATACTGCACCTAAAATTTTTGGGGAGCACCCCCGGACCTATTGTTAATTTCCCTAGGGTATTGGGATGTCAGAACTTGTGATGAACTTGTCATATCTCACATTACGTTACCGCAAAGGCATTAAGTTCTTCTTAAGTTTCGATATCTCACGGTACCTATCAGCTTCAATCATTTGCCGTAAAGCCAAAAATAGGTCAAATGCGTTTTTTGGCAAACGCAGTTTGAGAATTTCACGATGTATTTTTACGAATGGCGACGTTTTAAGAAAGTTAAATGGGACGGGAAAGTTTGTGTTTTAATATGAGCGATATGGCAGAGCAAAATTTGCGTTTGTTCTAGTACGCGGGTGGCGGCTTAGAATTTACAACATGAACGCTTATCAGCATAAGTGGAAAAGCGTTATTTCCTGAATTATTCTAGAGCTCTCACGCAAGTATGAACCTACCTGCCATGATCTATCAAGAAACGAAACATAATTATTATCAATTCGCTGTTCTGACTCAAATGAGTTCAAATTTTATATTCAAGTTCCGATGAATTTCATTGAATTCTCAAAAGCTTGTTCATTTGGCTCGGATGGTTTTATGCCGGTGGATTTTCAAGATCAGTTGCTTATACGCGCCACACTGTGAAAGAATTTTCCGGGAAAGTTTAAAATTTTACAAGATTTTGGTCTATTGTCTTGCCAAATAATGCCATTTCAATGTAATCGATTTTTGTTACAGTTAGCGTAAACTTCGAGTTCTACGAAGGGTTCGAGTTTAATCAATTTTTGCATAACCGGAATTCAACTGGATAAAAATGTACGACGATGAGTCGTGCACTTGTAATAAGCTGAGCATGCAAGGCCTAGCCGTGTGGTTTTAACGCAATGAGAAGTTCGTAGACAATATAATAATTAAGGCCTTTAAAAATCAGTTGAAATCATTAATTCAAATGGATGGACTCAATACCTATTTAGTTTCGCTGTGGCTATATGGCCGGTAACCGGTCAAGGTTTTCAAAACACTAAATGGCCGGCAGTTCTATATTCACAGTAAATTTCTCAAAATCGAAAAATTCCAGCTAATCTAAACTATCATATATCGATTCAGAAAGGTCAAGCGATCCTGAAATGCTTTATAGATCTCAAGTCTAGTGTTTGGTTTACGCTGGGCTCAGTAGACGAAATCATGTTTTGTGACACTTCGAAAGTTTTTCAGTTCGACTGCCGGTCAAGGTTTTCAAAACACTAAATGGCCGGCAGTTCTATTTTTTCAGTAAATTTCACAAAATCGAAAAAATCCAGCCATTCTGAACTATCATATGTCGTGATCCTGATCAAACGAGCCGGTTTTGTGGGATTTCTATATCACGAACCCCCCGACGAAACCATGTTTTTGCAGTCGAGCTGAAAAAAGTTCCAAGTGTCACAAAACATGGGTTTGTCTTCTGAGCCCAGGGTAAACCAAACACTAGACTTGAGATCTATAAAGCATTTCAGGATCGCTTGACTTTTTTAAATCGACATATGATAGTTTAGATTAGCCGGAATTTTTCGATTTTGTGAAATTTAGTGAGAATATAGAACTGCCGGCCATTTAGTGTTTTGAAAACCTTGACCGGCAGTCGAGCTGAAAAAAGATCTAAGTGTTCGTCTTCTGAGCCCAGGGTAAACCAAACACTAGACTTGAGATCTATAAAGCATTTCAGGATCGCTTGACTTTTCTAAATCGACATATGATAGTTTAGATTAGCTGGAATTTTTCGATTTTGTGAAATTTACTGAGAATATAGAACTGCCGGCCATATAGTGTTTTGGAAACCTTGACCGGCAGTCGAGCTGAAAAAAGTTCTAAGTGTCACAAAACATGGTTTCGTGATCTAGAAATCCCACAAAACCGGCTCGTTTGATCAGGATCACGACATATGATAGTTCAGAATGGCTGGGTTTTTTCGATTTGTCAAATTTACTGAGTTTAGTGTTTTGAAAACCTTGACTGGCAGTCGAGCTGAATAAAGTTTAAGTGTCACAAAACATGATTTCGTCTACTGAGCCCAGCGTAAACCAAACACTAGGCTTGAAATCTATAAAGCATTTCAGGATCGCTTGACCTTTCTAAATCGACATATGATGGTTTAGATTAGCTGGAATTTTTCGATTTTTTTTTTTTTTTTTTTTTTTTTTTTTTTTACAAATAACATCTTTATTAACACTCACAAATTACCTAGTACATGTACATCAGAAACATATCTGCAACATTAAAAAACATATCTACAACAAATTATTCGTACATATATGTCATATAAATACAATAATATAATCGTATAAGAAGGTTGCTTGATCAAATTAAGACGAGGAGCTTCAAATAGTACTAGTGTTCAGAGTAGAGATCTTCCAACTTGTATTTAATAGTTATTTTGTTAATAAAGTCGTTCATTAACAGGGAGTTGCAGTGTAGCTTGTTGGTATAAATATAATAACGCATGAACAACATGGTGTAGTTGAATTTCCTAATTAACTTTGGATTAGTTGAGTTTGATAAATTTCCAAATAAGTCCTCTACAGCGGATGGATTGAAATTAGCATGATTACACATGTTGAACCATTGTACTACATTACGTATAAATCGTTTTGTGAATTGGCAGTCTACAAATGTATGTTCAATTGAATCTTGTTCTCCACAATACACACAATCACTATCCTCTTTAATACCGAATCTGTGTAGTTCCTTTTTGGTCACTACAATTCTGTGTATAAATTTAAAATGGAATTCCTTCAGTTTATTCTCTTTGCAAATTTGATTTATAGATTTAAAAATATTTTCCCAATTTCCTCCATTTAGTGACAAAAGCTTATTCCATTTAGTTGGTCCAGTTTGTGGCGAATGATGGACTTTCCAGTTCAGTAACCAGTAAAAATCTCTTAATTTTGCCGTTTCAAGATCTAACTTCGTTGACTTGTCCAGTTCAATTTTTGTATATTGATTATTTAGAAATATTTCTTTGTGAAAATCTGTCCTGGTTCTTGCCTCTAATAGTAGGTGATGTGGGACGGCACTTATAACTTGATAGTAGTTTAAAAAGTTAGTCTTACAATTATATTTTAAATTAAAGTCTTTATAAGATAATCAAAGGGCTCTTAAAGCCATCTCGTTAATGCGTTGAAACATGAGGTTAAAAAAAGAAGAATCTAAAATAAATATAAAATAAATATGGTAAAGATGGCGTTGTAGAATCAGACATTATGTAGAAAATGCGAGGCGCAGTAGTCAACTGGATATGGTTCTTGGCAGGATAGAGAAGATTGAGAGAACTTGGTTTGAAAATTCGTGTTGGTGCAAGTCAAAAAAAGTTATGAGTAACAAAGAATCACGAGTGTGAATGTAAATAATTTTGATGTTAGTGAAGTGAAAGTGAAAGACTTTTCCCGCCTTGCTAGCTAATTGACGATGAAAATGTGTTGTTGGTTCAACTTACACAGTGCATTTTCAGTTATTCATTGTCTATTTTCGGTTGGGATATTTGACAATGGAAAAGACTTTCTAAATCAAATACAATAGATTGCCGCAATTTCAAAACAATTAAAAGCCCACATCGACAATACGTCACGTGCAATGACTTTATATCTGATCAGATGAGACATTAATATTAATTATCAAAATATCAATTGACACAACAAATGGTGACTGAATCTTTAATATTCTTTAAAGTAAGGCCCGATTCAAACATTGAACTTCACATTTGCCGAATCTAATGAAAGGAGGCCGTAACAACATGTCATTTCTCTAGAGCTGCCTTTCCCCATGCCAGGACAATTTGAGCTATGTTTAGCAAACATCGCGCCATCAGCCATTTCTTTTTCAACTCTCCAGCAGTATTCGAAAAAAGAACGAAAGTCAAAATTTATGGTATTTTGCTGTTCCTACTCTTGCATAATGAAACGGAAAGTTTTGTAGTTAGCTAAAGTATCAAGTCTGCTGTTTTATATATTTTGACATGAAAAATGGCGGGAAAATGGTGATCACGTGGTCATTTTTCGGTCACGTCTGCTATGGACGCACTTATATAGAAAATATTGGGTCTGGAGCGGATAAACAGGGCACCACTCCTGGCGGTCACTTTTTTAGTTTCCCTTAGATCGAAATGAGGTTCACGACAGGCCTGCACCGACTCCGCTATGTGGTTTTGCGGTTGCGATGCATTTATATTAGCTTTCAAAGTTTGGCTGTTATGAGTCGTGTCGTTAAGTGATTTACGTCTTGTATGATGTGTTAGACGGCGTTTTGTAAATAGTTTTCAGGAATGGTTGGTTTTGAACGAAACTCCATTTTTCATCAGTATTTGTTTAAGGTTTTTCAGTCGTGGGTGAAATGTTGTGACAAAAGGCGTTATTATCTCGCGAGTTTTTTTCGTTTTGTTTTCATGCCAATTGCGTTCCGGCAAAAGTGAAATTTGGAATACCAGTGCATTTAGGAGGGTGCTGATGGGGTTAACAGTTAACTGACAATTGCCCAAAAATATAGTAGTTAACTGATAAATGAAAAGTTATCGTATTTTCTCTATTAAATGCCCCCGGCGTTTATTTCAAACTTGGCCTTGTGGACCCGGCGTTTCTTTGTATCAGCAGTTTTTTCTCGCCCGCCATTTTTTAAGAAAGGGTTATTATTCGTTTTTCTTGGCAGCCTTGTACCTTGCCCTTAAGAGGGATTTTCCTTAAGGGTCACCTATCACATGCAAAATAATTTTTTTTCAAAATCCTCAAAATTGGCACGATTAAAGGTCCTTGGGCACTGAATCTATCGCTATATGTTTGAGTCCGATCAGAATTTTATTTTAGGCAAACGGCGCCAAAATGTAAAATTTGATGTCATTTCCGGTTTTTAAAGGTCACTTGTGTGGTCTCCAAACACTGCTCAAAATCGCTTTAGCGTGGTGATATTTTTGCAAATAAATTTGCCAGCCTAAATCTAGACATAATAACGACTTTTCAACGGTAAAGATTTTAAGAAAAAATTTAAAGCATAATATTTTACGGAATTTTCAATAATTAGTACGGTTTTAGCACGATTTGCGTATGTCATGTTAAAACGCCTATATCGCCACTGGTACATGGCCTAGCTAAAAACTAGTCCACATGCAGCAAAAGCTATACCTATAGATTAGTTTTATGAAATAAAATTTTGGGGCAATTCATAAACAAATGGTGGAGAGCGATGAATGTGACCTCAATGTCCAGCCATATTTCATATCAATTTACAAGGCAATATGTATACAATTTACTGATAAACTCACCGTAAAATAGCCTCTGTTTGCTTTTTATTCGTAAACAAACTTCCCCAAGCCATAATAGAATGATTTAATTCCATTTTGAGCTTCTACAATCCAATGAAATGTCTTGAAAGAGCATCGAAGCATTCACCATCGGCCCTGGGACAAGTCCGTTCATCGCCGTGCCGAGCGTGACAGAGCTGGTGACCTGGGACAAAGTAAAACTTGTCACGGTGCCTGTCACGCTCGGCGCGGCGATGAACGGACTTGTCACAGGGCCGATCGTGAATGCTTCGATGCTCTTGCAAGACATTTTATTGGATTGTAGAAGCTCAAAATGAAATTAAATCATTCTATTATGGCTTAGGGAAGTTTGTTTACGAATAAAAAGCAAACAGAGGCTGTTTTACGGTGAGTTTATCAGTAAATTGTATACATATTGCCTTGTAAATTGATATGAAATATGGCTGGACATTGAGGTCACATTCATCGCTCTCCATCATTTGTTTATGAATTGCCCCAAAATTTTATTTCATAAAACTAATCTATAGGTATAGCTTTTGCTGCATGTGGACTAGTTTTTAGCTAGGCCATGTACCAGTGGCGATATAGGCGTTTTAACATGACATACGCAAATCGTGCTAAAACCGTACTAATTATTGAAAATTCTGTAAAAGAGTCGTAAAATATTATGCTTTAAATTTTCTCTTAAAATCTTTACCGTTGAAAAGTCGTTATTATGTCTAGATTTAGGCTGGCAAATTTATTTGCAAAAATATCACCACGCTAAAGCGATTTTGAGCAGTGTTTGGAGACCACACAAGTGACCTTGAAAAACCGGAAATGACGTCAAATTTTACATTTTGGCGCCGTTTGCCTAAAATAAAATTCTGATCGGACTCAAACATATAGCGATAGATTCAGTGCCCAAGGACCTTTAATCGTGCCAATTTTGAGGATTTTGAAAAAAAATTATTTTGCATGTGATAGGTGACCCTTAGGGAAAATCCCTCTTAAATCTTAAGTTTATTATACCACAAACAAACGTTTGAGGAGCTTACTTACAACTTCCTCAATTATACCCGGCGTTTATTCGGGGCCCGGCGTTTAATCGAGAAAATACGGTAACAGTTAAGTGACATTCTATTAATTATACTAAATGAACGATTGTTGTTGTTAATAAAAGCAACATAGTTTTTTTCCTAACAGCAAAGCTATTTTGTGACTTTTACCTGCCTCGCTGCGTGACCAGGTGACATATTAACCGCTATTATATGCGAAAGGTACCAGGGTCGTAGAGCGTTGACCTTGATCTCCGTGATGGCGTCGAGTGGCGTGGTCAAAGTTATTCTGCGTTTTTATCGAGATGATGACAAAGGATCGGCATTCGAATGACACATAAGTCGCATACCGTTTGACTTGACAAAGCACAATTCAATGGACATATAATCAAACAATAAGCGGAAAGTTTGGACTCGGTGAGTTTGATTTAAAGTTGTTGCGATTAGAGAAGATCGACGGGAAAGCTGTTACAAAGGCTCAGTTGGAAATGGAGCTACCTTTTCTAATGGGAAGTGCGACAAGTGAGATACATGGTATGTATTCTGTTTCGTCATTTTGTCCTAGCACGCGAACGCGGGTTGACTAAATAGCCGGCAGTCCTATATTCTCAGTAAATTTCTCAAAATCGAAAAATTCCAGCTAATCTAAACTATCATATGTCGATTTAGAAAGGTCAAGCGATCCTGAAATGCTTTATAGATTTCAAGCCTAGTGTTTGGTTTACGCTAGGCTCAGTAGATGAAACCATGTTTTGTGACACTTAGAAATTTTTTCAGTTCGACTGCCGGTCAAGGTTTTCAAAACACTAAATGGCCGGCAGTTCTATATTCTCAGTAAATTTCACAAAATCGAAAAATTCCGGCTAATCTAAACTATCATATCTCGATTTAAAAAAGTCAAACGATCCTGAAATGCTTTATAGATCTCAAGTCTAATGTTTGGTTTACGCTGGGCTCAGAAGACAAAACCATGTTTTGTGACACTGAACTTTTTTCAGCTCGACTGCAAAAACATGGTTTCGTCGGGGGTTTCGTGATATAGAAATCCCACAAAACCGGCTCGTTTGATCAGGATCACGACATATGATAGTTCAGAATGGCTGGATCTTTTCGATTTTGTGAAATTGACTGAAAAAATAGAACTGCCGGCCATTTAGTGTTTTGAAAACCTTGACCGGCAGTCGAGCTGAAAAAAGTTCCAAGTGTCACAAAACATGGTTTCGTGATATAGAAATCCCACAAAACCGGCTCGTTTGATCAGGATCACGACATATGATAGTTCAGAATGGCTGTATTGTTTCGATTTGTCAAATTTACTGAGAATATAGGACTGCCGGCCATTTAGTGTTTTGAAAACCTTGACCGGCAGTGGAACTGAAAAAAGTTTAAGTGTCACAAAACATGGTTTCGTCTTCTGAGCCCAGCGTAAACCAAACCCTAGACTTGAGATCTATAAAGCATTTCAGGATCGCTTGACTTTTCTAAATCGACATATGATAGTTTAGATTAGCTGGAATTTTTCGATTTTGAGAAATTTACTGTGAATATAGAACTGCCGGCCATTTAGTGTTTTGAAAACCTTGACCGGTTACCGGCCATATAGCCACAGCGTATTTTATTGGACACAAGCATCAGTGAAATTCGATTTTTTTCCTTCCCATACTCTCTGTGTACGATCCTGTATCAAACAGACATCTTTAATACTGACAATCCTTATTACGGTTTTGGAAGCTATCTTGACAGGTGAGAAATTATGGTTTTTAGATGAGAATCTAATGTCGAATAATTTTCGTAAAGCGGCTGTTCTAAGTCCAATCCCGAAAACGCATTCACTCTGGTCATTCTCATGGCCTTTAAAGTAACCTTATCTTAACTTTGCAAATTTAAAAGCCTTACTGATATACGTAATTTCCTACTTGTCAAGCTAAATCACTTGATAAGATCAATGAATGAAAATATTGAAATGAACCGATTTCCGACAGCGTGACCCAGTTAAAAAAGAAAACATAAAACTTTCTTATACAAGCGCATGAGTATAGGCTATCAGTGTAGCCTCTTGTTAACTGACAATTGGCCGAAAAAAAATAGTAGTTAACTGACAATTGGGTACCCCTATTAGCACCCTCATTTAGCAGTGCTAGATTAATTTGTCGTGTGTTTGGCCTTGTTTACAAAATGGTAAAGTAAGCTCACTGTAGCTGTCGAGAAAAAGCTGCGCCGGGTTTACAGCTCTTTACAGGCAAATTCACCGCGAGAAACAACTTCAAGCATCACGCTTCAGTGAATGTTCTGACACCTATAGAATGAATTGAGTTCTGGTCATTTCACGAACAAAAATCTAGAACCGGAAAGGAGGAAAGAGTTACGCGGTTAACATCGGAACGGATAGATTGCCGTCCAAAATGGTGGCGCTGTTCAGATGTGTGTTACTTTTCCTTTATACCCTCTTAAAGTTTGATGTTCCCAATGTTTACGTATTTTTCTACGAAAGAGACGATAACTTAATTTGTAATAGGAACGAAATTAAACAAGAGTGACAGGAGCAAAAGTTTCATTTGATTCAACAATATAAATTGATAAATTGAGACAATTAGCCACAGCTTGAATGATAATCGCATCAGCCCATGTTCCTTGACATGACATATTATTCAAATATTCTTGCCAAGAGTGTTCAGTATTACTCTCTATAAACCGTTCTGGGCTATATACTAAATATTCAATGCCAAGACTACGTATATAAAAATGGTTCGTAGCATCGCCATACAATTGATGTGATACGGCACGAAAAAAACAATCGCCACCTCCTCCAACATCAAGAGCAATTCTATTTAATTCAGATAACCTACTTTCTAGTAGTAAAACTGAATCTATAGCACCTGAACCATTAAAAGCAACCATTACAAACAATTGATAATTTTGTTTAACGAAATAATAGATTTAAATATATTTTTTCTTGCTTTAAGTGTGCTATATTCTTTGCTAATAGAGCTACGTTGAGCGCTCGAAGGCAACTCTCTTGTGTCAGGATTTCAATGCAATCAAGCTACGTTGAGCATTCTAAGGTAACTCTCTTGTCCGCTTTAGGATTTCAATGTTATCAGTACGACACGCAATTGATATTCGTCTTCTTTTTATAGACTTTATACGCCAAGAACGTTTTCTCTCTCTTACTTGCCACTCAAACAATACATTGTCTTTTTGTCAAATAGAGACAAAATCTCTCTTAAAAAAATAAACACGCTGAAATCGCTTATAAAATGCTTCTTAAAATGCTTCCTTGATAACTTTTATAAACAAAATCAGGAACATTTTTACGTCTTTTGCGTACTGTTGTATAATTTAACTGAGTCGGAGGCTGTCCTATTCAGTACATTTGATAGCTGCGTGGAGCTAATTAACACCACTCTTATTACTAATCACGTTAAAAGTGACATCAAATATTCTAGATATGACTTCTTCTCAAAAGAACATGCTATTTTGCTCTGCCTTTTAAGTCGCTTAGCGAGTGACAACCGGAAATATCGTGAAAAGAAAAATTGGTAAGACTATTCTGCTCCCGGAGGGGGGGGGGGGGGGGATCCTATAAGTCGTCAAGCGGAGGTGCTCGTCAGGAAAAAAAGTGAAACCCTGAACACACTAAAAGATACCATTTTCTGGGAAAATGAGTTTTTTTTTAATCATATATTCTAAAAGATACCTAGATCCCCTAATTTTAACCCCTAAAAGATACGACGAGCACCCCCACCCAACCACATATGCGAGTCCTCCTCCGGGGTTCTGCTATACGTTGTCTACCCGGTATGATGAACAGCGAGGTGCGATTTTTTATGTCGCTTAACGAATGTCAAAGTGAAATCTCGTGAAAAGAGTTAATTTTACGATTCGTTTAAAGTCAACTCGCTTAAAGTTAAACGAGTCAACTTTTCGCGCTCGACGAAGCTGAGAAATCTCACGCTGTATTTTTGTTCGCTTTTTGAGTTGTAATCTTTGTCTGCTTTTCCAATAGTTATTAAATATTTAGGTGTCATGATTATGCAATAGTATGCAAGAGAGGGTAGATTTTGCTTATTCAGCTAACTAAAAATGTTTCGGTTTGATTATGCAAGAGTATGGATTTCGGTTTTGTGCTATTTTAAAACAATTAATTATTGCTATTACAGTTTCATTATGTAACAGTACACAAAAGACGCAAAATTTAAGCCATTGAAGGCTTGCCGCAATTCCATTCAACCGTCATCATTATAGCCAAAAAATCAACACAACTATGACATGTTTACCATACTATTGCACAATCAAACCGCTTGGCCAATCATAATGCAGAACGTAGCTAATACAGGAAATCGCCTGCTGCTGCTCTCTGAGTTGACCTCTGATACGCTTGGTTAATTGCACGCTTACTTGTAACTCTAAAGTTTTCTTTCCACCAGTGATCGAGTGCATTGTTATTTAGAAGTTGCTGAAACCAATTCTGTGGTCGTGGAAATACCCAAGCCCTCCTTGGCGGCGAGCAAGTTCGTGGCGAGCTCCTAAATGTAAATAAAACGCCGACAAACCTTGAAGATAGCGTAGTTGAAGGCGTCTTCTTCGGTGTCTTCTCGCAAAAAAAAACTGCCGGATTGTTATATTTATTGAATGATAAGCAGGAGAATGACTGAAATTAAACTTACAAGATCTCGATTCGTGTCATCCATGTCGATCTGTACATTTTCGCGCGTAAACTGCAGTGTCAGTGAACTCATATCTTATTATATTTTACCCTGGGGAGTCTTTTACTGTGTAACCGCATCCCCAAGAGTAAGATGAAACCTGAGATAAACCGAACCCAAGCCATTAACCCTTGGGAAGGCCCCAAACCCAAGGTGTGTGTAACCACAACTCAATAGAAAAAAAACGCAAAGTTCATGCTATTTTGCTCTGCCATACCGCTCATATTAACACACAAACTTTCCTGTCCCATTTAACTTTCTTATAACCTCTCCATTAGTAAAATACACCGTGAAATTCTCAAACTACGTTTCCCAAGAAAACGCATTTAACCTATTTTTACCCTTTTAAAGTAGCTATAATGGCTTTACGACAAATGATTGAAACTGATAGGTAACGTGAGATATCGAAATTTAACAAGGACTAATACCTTTGCGGTAACGTAATGTGAGATATGACAAGTTCATCACAAGTTCTGACATCCCAATACCCTAGGGAAATTAACAATAGGTCCGGGGGTGCTCCCCAAACATTTTAGTGGCAGTATGTGACGCCCTTCTTGAAATCCTAACCGCTTTAACCAACCATATCCTCAATGCCCTAATATAGCTTCTATAAAGAACGAACACGAAACCCCCCCGGACAAAAGTCCACAAAATTTTGTTAACAACTTTTGTCCCTTTTTAGTACTCGACTCCGAAATCTCGCTTAATGCGCAAGCGCATTAACGAGATAAAAATTGGCCGTTATTATCTAAAAGATCCTTAATAGAAATTATTCCTTTTGAAAGCCATTCGCTTATGACGAACGGCTTACCATCTATTAAAATCTCACAATTGTTAAATAAAACAGTTTTTCCCGGATTGTAACTGTATAGAGATTTTAATTCTTTGAAAGATGATAGAATTTCGAATTTTTCGATTTTGAGAAATTTACTGAGAATATAGGACTGCCGGCCATTTAGTGTTTTGAAAAAACCTTGACCGGCAGTCGAACTGAAAAAAAAAACACTAGGCTTGAAATCTATAAAGCATTTCAGGATCGCTTGACCTTTCTAAATCGACATATGATGGTTTAGATTAGCTGGAATTTTTCGATTTTGAGAAATTTACTGAGAATATAGGACTGCCGGCCATTTAGTGTTTTGAAAACCTTGACCGGCAGTCGAACTGAAAAAATTTCAAAGTGTCACAAAACATGATTTCGTCTACTGAGCCCAGCGTAAACCAAACACTAGGCTTGAAATGTATAAAGCATTTCAGGATCGCTTGACCTTTCTAAATCGACATATGATAGTTTAGATTAGCTGGAATTTTTCGATTTTGAGAAATTTACTGAGAATATAGGACTGCCGGCTATTTAGTGTTTTGAAAACCTTGACCGGTTACCGGCCATATAGCCACAGCGATTTAGTTTACTCTTAATTCAAAAGATAAATAGTATTGAAATATTTATGAAGAGGAATTTAACCGTTGCAACCCCTTAAAACTGTACTTATCTATATCCTTGGTGCACTGTATTAAATTTGTCTTAATAGGTTTTTAGAAGACTTACCTTCTACTTGCAGCTGAAAAAGCTAGGCTTAAACGTAACAGTCGCTAGACTGTCAAAAATGCCAACGAAGGTTTTAGCGAGCTCCACGCAGCTATAAAGCGTAGCGAATACAAGCTAAAATTACAGCCTTTACTGAGACACTTACGATACGACCAAAAACAGATCGCTGCATTCACCCCTCTCATAAAATAGAAGTCTGTATACAGGTGAACATTTCAAGTTCGTTTACCAACAGGTTGCAACTGAACTGACTGAAAATTCTAAAAACTGACAGGAATCTTCTGCGACACCTCCTTTCAACAACCTTGACGGGCTTTTTTAATTTCGTTCCTATTACAAATTAAGTTATCGTCTCTTCCGTAGAAAAATACGTAAACATTGGGAACATCAAACTTTAAGAGGGTATAAAGGAAAAGTAACACACATCTGAACAGCGCCATCATTTTGGACGGTAATCTATCCGTTCCGATGTTAATCGCGTAACTCTTTCCTCCTTTCCGGTTCTAGATTTCTGTTCGTGAAATGACCAGATTTTTCCGGATATATAATTGATACTATCCATTAGATTATTACAATGGAACTCAATTCATTCTATAGGTGTCAGAACATTCACTGAAGCGTGATCCTTGAAGTTGTTTCTCGCGG
This sequence comes from Cladopsammia gracilis, assembly GCA_022457155.1. Taxonomy (NCBI): domain Eukaryota; kingdom Metazoa; phylum Cnidaria; class Anthozoa; order Scleractinia; family Dendrophylliidae; genus Cladopsammia; species Cladopsammia gracilis. The sequence continues at coordinate 37,200 of JAJGOT010000056.1, forward strand.
TGAATTTGCCTGTAAAGAGCTGTAAACCCGGCGCAGCTTTTTCTCGACAGCTACAGTGAGCTTACTTTACCATTTTGTAAACAAGGCCAAACACACGACAAATTAATCTAGCACTGCTAAATGAGGGTGCTAATGGGGGTACCCAATTGTCAGTTAACTACTATTTTTTCGGCCAATTGTCAGTTAACAAGAGGCTACACTGGTAGCCTATACTCATGCGCTTGTATAAGAAAGTTTTGTTTTTCTTTTTTAACTGGGTCACGCTGTCGGAAATCGGTTCATTTCAATATTTTCATTCATTGATCTTATCAAGTGATTTAGCTTGACAAGTAGGAAATTACGTATATCAGTAAGGCTTTTAAATTTGCAAAGTTAAGATAAGGTTACTTTAAAAGCCATGAGAATAACCAGAGTGAATGCATTTTCGGGATTGGACTTAGAACAGCCGCTTTACGAAAATTATCCGACATTAGATTCTCATACAAAAACCATAATTTCTCACCTGTCAAGATAGCTTCCAAAACCGTAATAAGGATCGTCAGTAAGATGTCTGTTTGATACAGGATCGTACACAGAGAGTATGGGAAGGAAAAAAATCGAAAGTCACTGATGCTTGTGTCCAATAAAATACGGTGTGTCCACTTACTTTGGAGTCTGCTTAATACAGGTTTTAGTGTAATCAGAAATCTTACTCATTTAATCTAACTTTGAAAAGGGCTCGTGTGGTCAAACCCTGGGTCAACCCGCGTTCGCGTGCTAGGACAAAATGACGAAACAAAATACATACCATGTACTTCCCATTAGAAAAGGTAGCTCCATTTCCAACTGAGCCTTTGTAACAGCTTTCCCGTCGATCTTCTCTAATCGGAACAACTTTAAATCAAACTCACCGAGTCCAAACTTTCCGCTTATTGTTTGATTATATGTCCATTGAATTGTGCTTTGTCATGTCAAACGGTATGCGACTTATGTGCCATTCGAATGCCGATCCTTTGTCATCATCTCGATAAAAACTCAGAATAACTTTGACCACGCCACTCGACGCCATCACGGAGATCAAGGTCAACGCTCTACGACCCTGGTACCTTTCGCATATAATATCGGTTAATATGTCACCTGGTCACGCAGCGAAGCAGGTAAAAGTCACAAAATAGCTTTGCTGTTAGGAAAAAAACTATGTTGCTTTTATTAACAACAACAATCGTTAATTTAGTATAATTAATAGAATGTCACTTAACTGTTACCGTATTTTCTCAATTAAACGCCGGGCCCCGAATAAACGCCGGGTATAATTGAGGAAGTTGTAAGCAAGCTCCTCAAACGTTTGTTTGTGGTATAATAAACTTAAGATTTAAGGGCAAGGTACAAGGCTGCCAAGAAAAACGAATAATAACCCTTTCTTTAAAAAATGGCGGGCGAGAAAAAACTGCTGATACAAAGAAACGCCGGGTCCACAAGGCCAAGTTTGAAATAAACGCCGGGGGCATTTAAAAGAGAAAATACGGTAACTTTTCATTTATCAGTTAACTACTATATTTTTGGGCAATTGTCAGTTAACTGTTAACCCCATCAGCACCCTCCTAAATGCACTGGTATTCTGAATTTCACTTTTGCCGGAACGCAATTGGCATGAAAACAAAACGAAAAAAAACTCGCGAGATAATAACGCCTTTTGTCACAACATTTCACCCACGACTGAAAAACCTAAACAAATACTGATGAAAAATGGAGTTTCGTTCAAAACCAACCATTCCTTAAAACTATTTACAAAATGCCGCCTAACACATCATACAAGACGTAAATCACTTAACGACAGGACTCATAACAGCCAAACTTTGAAAGCTAATATAAATGCATCGCAACCGCAAAACCACATAGCGGAGTCAGTGCAGGCCTGTCATGAACCTCATTTCGATCTAAGGGAAACTAAAAAAGTGACCGCCAGGAGTGGTGCCCTGTTTATCCGCTCCAGACCCAATATTTTCTATATAAGTGCGTCCATAGCAGACGTGACCGAAAAATGACCACGTGATCACCATTTTCCCGTCATTTTTCACGTCAAAATATATAAAACAGCAGACTTGATACTTTAGCTAACTACAAAACTTTCCATTTCATTATGCAAGAGTAGGAACAGCAAAATACCATAAATTTTGACTTTCGTTCTATTTTCGAATACTGCTGGAGAGTTGAAAAAGAAATGGCTGATGGCGCGATGTCTGCTAAACATAGCTCAAATTGTCCTGGCATGGGGAAAGGCAGCTCTAGAGAAATGACATGTTGTTACGGCCTCCTTCCATTAGATTCGGCAAATGTGAAGTTCAATGTTTGAATCGGGCCTTACTTTAAATAATATTAAAGATTCAGTTACCATTTGTTGTGCCAATTGATATTTTGATAATTAATATTAATGTATCATCTGATCAGATATAAAGTCATTGCACGTGATGTATTATCGATGTGGGCTTTTAATTGTTTTGAAATTGCGGCAATCTATTGTATTTGATTTAGAAAGTCTTTTCCATTGTCAAATATCCCAACAGAAAATAGACAATGAATAACTGAAAATGCACTGTGTAAATTGAACCAACAACACATTTTCATCGTCAATTAGCTAGCAAGGCGGGAAAAGTCTTTCACTTTCACTTCACTAACATCAAAATTATTTACATTCACACTCGTGATTCTTTGTTACTCATAACTTTTTTTGACTTGCACCAACACGAATTTTCAAACCAAGTTCTCTCAATCTTCTCTATCCTGCCAAGAACCATATCCAGTTGACTACTGCGCCTCGCATTTTCTACATAATGTCTGATTCTACAACGCCATCTTTACCATATTTATTTTATATTTATTTTAGATTCTTCTTTTTTTAACCTCATGTTTCAACGCATTAACGAGATGGCTTTAAGAGCCCTTTGATTTTGTTTTGGTTGTGAGTATGTAGGGGGGTCTGGAAAACTGCATTCCTGCATTTGTGAAGTTAAGAGACCGCATTTGGTTTTGGATTTTGGGAAAATTTGGGTTAAAATCTTAGCCTATTGTAGAGAAAAGATCCAAAGTCGCTTTTATCCGGGAGATTTAGTAACCCATAAGGGAGACTGGTAGATTCGTTCCGTATTCGGGAGATTCCCGGATTATCCGGGAGAGTTGGCATAAGTGCATTACAACTTTTCAAAATTCTGTAACATTGTAACAAGTTTGGAGATCAAAACTCAACTTTTGGTGGCCCTGGTCAGTTTTAAGTCGTTTTTGGCGACTGTGCAACTGCCAATTTTTAGCCCTGGTAGAATGTTGAGTGTGATCATCTGGGCTAATGTTGTTCTAAAAATAAAACTGTTAGTTCTGACACTTCGACAAACTGAAAGTCATGTTCTGAAGACTTGTGAAATGTCAGTCATTATAAACAACGGTATCAGACAGAAGTAGGGAACTCAGCACTTATGTCCAGAAATGCACGCAACTCGGACCTTGGGCACTTCATATTACACACAATTATTTGAAATTTCCATATGGCTTCATGTTTGGCAGTTTTGCTTGCGTTTAGGTGAGGATTAGGGCTAGGGGACGCTTCATGATGTTTATCATGGGGGGCATGAATCTCATTAGCGTGCATTTCTGGGCATACCTCGAACTCAGGGCAGAATGCATTTGTGCATGAACTGCAAGCCTGTCAAAAACTCTACAATTCATTTTGTGGATCTCAAGTTTTTGATAGGTTTGCAATTTGCATGCAAATGCATTCTGCTCCAAGTTCTCTTTTAGGTTAGTTATGCCCAGTTCTCATGGCTGGATGATCACACCTCAATAGACTACCGGTACATATAAGCTAGTCTAAGATCACTTTATTCCTATTGTACTGTTTCATTATCTGATAATAATTATTGTATTTTGTTCTGGTGCAGACAGTTACCGAGATGCAAGAGAAGCGAGTTTACCCAAACAGAAAAGTGTTTTTAGCAGTACTGGATTCACTTTCAAAAAGGGGACACGTTGGACCCATAAGAGATGTATGTATTGGTACAGTCTTGCCTTGTTGCCGTGTCTGGCACGAGTAAACAGCAACAAACAATAAAACCCAAATTTGTTTTGCTTCTGCCTGCATCACACCAAATCCCATGTATTGTGGGCTCAAAATTTCTTGCAGTGCATGTGTGCATATTCTCGTACCCAGATCTAACGCAATGCACCCAAGTAGATACATAAACATGGAGAAAGAGAAAAAGAAAAATGAAGGGCAAACCTTAACTCGTTGCTGTATCGGCATGAGTAATGATAGTACTCCTCCTCTACCCGCCACCTGGGTAAAATATGGTAGATGTTACCAATATTAATTTTGGTGTACTTCTGTGAACCGTCTGAATAATTTTATGAATTTAATTTTCTAGCTTCTTCAAACACCCATTGTGAGGACCCTTGTGGAGGGAGGTAAGAGATTTTATGTTACCGTAAACACCGGTGTATAAGCCGCACTTTTTTGGTCAAAATTTTTACTCAAAATCAAAGCTGCGACTTATCTACGGGAACATCTGCCATGTTTTTTCTTTTGCAACGTTTTTCTCGAAAACGAGGCATAAATCAGGAAAATATTATGAAACAATGTTTGTTATGTCAAAACAAGTCAGTCTGCCAAAAATTAGCTCAAACCTGCAAAAAAGGAAAATTGGCCCAAAAAGCCAAGTAAAGGTAAGTAAATTATTTTACTTTTAATCAGTTAGCTGTTGTCACAGTCCCCCCATTACCATTAGTTTTGCCCTGACTTACATGTAACTCTTTAACTCCCAAGACTTCCAAATATCAAGATTAATTCAAGAAAATCCTGGTTGGTGCCCTAGCAGTGCTCGGGTGCCATAGGCAACTAACTTTTGTCTTAGGGCGACAAGAAAAAATGAGCTTTTGCACATAACGTAAATCCTCTATTAAGCCCCTCCCCCTCCCCCAGGGGGTTTATAATAGAGGATTTATGGTAGCTGACTGCTAGGCACCCTAAATTTTATTTTATAGTTTATGATAATGATAACTCTTAGAGCACAGCCTTGAAATACCAATTAATTTAAATTGAAAAACAAATGTACAACTGTACCATGCAAACATACTGTACTGCCACATACATGTAGGATGATTTTTGTTCACAGACTTAAAAGTTAGAACTACATATACATCTACAGTACATGGCCATTATTGACTCTGAGAGTGAAAGAGTTAACCATAATATTTATATTAAAGACATCATCACTACAAATAGGTCACTGCAAAAAATACCGTAATTATCTTTTATGTACAGGCTCAGCCTCACCAGGGTGTAATTATTCAAGTCTCCTTTGTTAGAATGGCACAGTGGAATTCAGAGTACAATAATATTATTATTTGTACAGTGTAGGAATGCCTAGGACGAAGCATTGTGTATTTGTGTACAAAATAATGTGCACCGTATGCAAATTGCCAAGAAGTTGAAGCATACATATAGCATGTGCAGTTTGTGCTGAAAACAAAAGAAATTGGAAAAATTCAGGCTTACATCAAGCTCCACCCAAACCTGCGCTTTAAAGAGTGTTATGGCATTTTTCAAAGTGACCTATTTAATAGATTACCATCCTGGTGACAACAATTTGGTTAATACAGGCCACTTCAGCCAGGAAAAAACTAATTTAATTACTTGTCAATCTTTCGTAAGAGCTTGTTTGCTGTCTTTTGATAAATTTAATGCGTTATTTTATTGTAATTAATTTCTTTTTGTGTATCATCATGTTTTTTAATTTCTTCCTGTGTACTGTATTATGCATGTATAACTAGTCATTAGAGACTATCTATAATTAATAGGCAGTTTATTCCAAGGAATCACATACATGCAGGTGTATTCACTGACTGTCTTAATGCAATTAACGTAATGTAATTAATAAATAATTTAGTTTGTTTTCATCAAATTTCTTTTGCCTTTTTGTAATTATATAAATTATTACCTACAAGAAAAATTCAAAGATATTTGTTTACTTGAGTCTACATGTATTGTTATAATTGCACAAACTTGGAATAAATAAAAGTTTAATGCATTATTCTAAAACCCAAATTGTATAGATCAACACCCTAAGTTTTTATGCAAAGGGAGAAATTCTTGTCTTCTTTGGGCAGGTCTATAGTAACACAAGTTCATCATGTGTTAGTATAAACCTTCTCTGGAAGAAGGCAAGTTTGTGATACTCTTTTATTATTTTACAAGTGCCTTTGAATAATTTTAAAATGATGTGAGGTGATATTGTACACTAACATGTACATGTGGTCTATAATGACACAAGTTTATCATGTGTCACTATAGAACTGCTATGAAAGAAGGCAAGTTTTTGATGTTTATAACTGGCCATGTATCTTAATGTGGCTGTGTATCTAACTTGTATCAACACTGAATTATTATGCAAAGGAAGAAATTCTTGTCTTCTTTAGGCAGGTCTATAATGACACAAGTTTATCATGTGTCACTATAGACCTGCTCTGAAAGAAGGCAAGTTTTTGATGTTTATAACTGGCCATGTATCTTGTGGCCATGTATCTTGTGGCCATGTATCTAACTAGTATCAACACTGAATTATTATGCAAAGGAAGAAATTCTTGTCTTTTTTGGGCAGGTCTATAATGACACAAGTTCATCATGTGTCAGTATAAACCTTCTCTGGAAGAAGGCAAGTTTGTGATAAACTCTTTTATTACTTACAAGTGCTTTTGAATAATTTTGAAATATTGTGAGGTGATATTGTACACTAACATGTACATATGGTCTATAATGACACAAGTTTATCATGTGTCACTATGTAGACCTGCTCTGAAAGAAGGCAAGTTTTTGATGTTTATAACTGGTCGTGGTACTTTCCTCGAGTGATGTACATGTATAATGTGGTTTTACATGTAACAAGAGTTTGTAAACTTGGATTAAATCCTAAAGTGGGACCACTTTAATAAATGCAATTAATCAGTTTTTTTCCTGTGAGTACATGGATTATTTTTTTTGCAGAAACGTGGAGTAGAGAAAAGTAAAAAAATACATTGAGTTTTTTCGTTGCATTTTTATTTGTTAGTCATTGAAAAGCAACTAGTGCCATACAAAAGTACTGTTAAAGAGGTATTTTAATGATCACACCATAAGTTTCATCAACAGACTCTTTCCCACATTTTATATAAATATATTTTCATTTATACACATTATCACAGACTGAACTGATTACATGTACATACCCTCCTTCCTGTTTTGCAGATTTAAAAGATCTTATGCTAGCTGTGGCTACACGCGGTGAGATCAACAGTGCCTTCATTTTCCTTGGACACATGGTAGAAACCAGTGGGGGAAGAAGAACACCTCTAAAACCTGAGTTTGCATTGCTAAAACAAGTCATCTTGTCAGGCCAGGTGGGTAAAGAAAACCTCTGGAATTTTTGCACACATCACGATTACAATGTAAAGTGTAGAAGCTGCATTTCCTTGATTATTCCTCCTCCCTTCTTGAATAATTTTGCATTGTTTGTGGGGAAATAATTGAAATAATTGCCTCCCTCCAATAACCATTCACTCCTTAGATTCACACATCCAACCATTTGCAATTGAAAACCCAGTTCTCTCAGTGATGACTCAGATGATCAACATTAATGCTGAACATTACTTATTATAATAATATCACTCAATTTAACACATTTTTTAAGACACATCTTCACTGGTGAAGTTTTAGGATTTGATAAAATACAATTGTTGTTTTAAGGGCATCAATAACTTTTGGCCATCAATCCTTGTTGCTGGCGAGCCCTGGTTGAGCAGTACACACAGTCACACAGTCACACAGTCATGTGCATGTGTTAATTGGCCTATGTATCATGGATAAGCAAAAATGATTCAAAATGGTTGGATGTTGGAATGTGCACTTGCAGTCTACATTTGTGTACAATTATTTAATGTCATGTTTATTTGGCTATGATTGTATAAAGTCATGTTAACAGCTGTTGTTGCATGTCCATGACCACTTAACAGTATAAGTCTTTGTTTGCTTTCTTTTTTGTAGCCAATAGATATAATTCTTGTCACCATCCATGAAATGGAGAAGTTAGGAGCTTTTAGAAATGTATATGAAGAAGCTTTGGATCTATCATTTGATAAGAAAAATACAGGTATTTTATTTCTTACAATTATTACATTCTGTCCTTTCGTATTAAAAATATTTAAGGAGAGTTCTGTTGACTGGTGACCACTGGTAAGATCATGCTGGCTTTGTTCAACACCTTGTCTCAGTTCAGATGGTCGCGTCATTGGGTGGTGGCATTAAGCCATTGGCCTTGTCTCCTTCATCCTTACTTGTCAATTGAAGGGGAAATAAAAAGATATACCCATGACAATGTTTGATAAGAGTACGGCATGGAGTTCCTGATGTCATGGCCTACATTGATGTCATGCCATCATTGGTCTGGGGGGGTGGGGTGAGATCATACATGGACTGAAGCGGCTGCAATTTGCGCCTTTTATGCTGATGTCCGATCACACCTCTCTGGTCCTCTGTAATTCAGCTGCTTGCTGCAATGGAAGATGTGGCACCAATTGCTCAATGTGCAGTTCCAGAAAATATCCATACTCCCCCCCACAGGTTTTTTGTTTAGCACCCCCTGCCCCCCCCCCCCCCCCCACCTCCAGGAAATTCCAGTTTAGCTTCATACTTTGCTTCTAAAATGTTGGCTTTTAAGACCCCCCTCCCCTAGGAATTTCCAATGACCTTGCATGGGGTGGGTGTGGATTTTTTCTGGAACTACACAATATTGATGGGCTTCATTAAAAAAGGTGTGAGCAACATGGTTATTTGAGCACATTGTTCATAAATATTATATTTAACCTACATGCAGTACATTCAATTTTCATACACAAAAGTCTGCAAAATAATAATTATATTCTGTTTTTATATAGATAATCACATTTTTTTTAAATTTGCCGATTTTCATTATTTTTTGCAGGATCGAGCTAATTTTTGGCAAACTAACTTGTTTTGACATGACAAACATCCTTCCATAATTTTTTTTGCTTATTTTCGCCTTGTTTTCGAGAAATAAATTTTTTTTTTCTGGTTAAACAATACCATTGCATGGCTTTCCAAAGACGCCTACGCGTTTTTTCTTTTGCAACGTTACTTCTCGAAAAAAGAAACGATCAGCAAAATAAAATAGGAAACAATGTTTGTTATGTCAAAGCAAATCAGTCTGCCAAAAATTAGCTCGATCCTGCAAAAAATGAAAATTGGCCCAAAAAGCGACATAAGGCCTTTTTGCAGAAAAGCCTTGTTCAATTATAATTATTGTTATTATAATCACAGTTTAGTCTGATCCATGAATTTAATTTACAGAAATCACTCTTGCTATTTTACAAGAAATGCTTCAAAAGGTTAGAAATAAATAATTTACCTTTAGTATTAAATGATTTCTTTTTTAGTTTTGATTATTTGCCTGCTTGTCTGTTTTCTCATTGTGCAGTCGTCAGTGAAATACTCAGTTTCAAAAGAAGCTGTGCGGTGCTATGTCGGTGGTGGAGTGTCTTGAAACACAAAAGTTTGGTCTTATCAACTGATTTAGATGTAATTGTAGTAGAAGTAGTGGCAGCAGTAGTAGTAGTAGTAGTAGTAGTAGTAGTAGTAGTAGTAGTAGTAGTAGTAGTAGTAGTAGTAACAGTAGCAGTAGCAGTAGCAGTAGCAGTAGCAGTAGCAGTAGCAGTAGCAGTAGCAGTAGCAGTAGCAGTAGCAGCAGCAGCAGCAGCAGCAGCAGCAGTAGTAGTAGCAGTAGTAGCAGTAGTAGCAGTAGCAGCAGCAGCAGCAGTAGCAGTAGCAGTAGTAGCAGTAGTAGCAGTAGTAGTAGTAGTATAAAAGTAGTAGTAGTAACAGTAGTAGTAGCAGTTAACCTTTTTAAATTTTGAACGTCTTTCGTTGTTGATGCATGACGTTTATCACCAAACTGTTCCAAGTAATCTGAGAAGTATGTTCAGACTAACGACCGATGTACATAACTATAGAACTAGGTCTGCATCAAACCAAAATTATTATGTTGAGTACTCCCAAACGGAAAAAATGAAAAAATCATTTGCGAGAACTGGTGCTATGATATGGAACAGACTACCTAAATCCCTTAAATCGTTGAGGAAATCTCAATTCAAATCGAAAATCAAACAAATTCTTCTGGAGATTCTTCAGAAAACAGATGACTATATTGATGTTCCCCAAATACTTTGTGATATTAAACAAATGAAATTGGTATAATTTGCACATTTCATTTATTTCCCGTGTCTGCCACCAATATCATGATTTTATCAAAGCTTTAAAAAAATCTGTAACTCTACAGATCAGCTTCTGTATTGTTATATTGTCCAACCTTTATTATTATTTTTCAATTACATTACTTTTCCCTGCCTCGAATAGCGTTTTTGCTAATTTGCAGGGTAACTGTATTTAAGTTTATATGCCTAATAAAGTTTTGTTTGTTGTTGTTGTTGTTGTAGCAGCAGCAGCAGCAGTAGTAGTAGTAGTAGTAGTAGTAGTAGTAGTAGTAGTAGTAGTAGCAGCAGTAGTATTAGTAGCAGTAGTAGTAGTAGTATTAGTAGTAGTAGTAGTAGTAGTAGTAGTAGTAGTAGTAGTAGTAGTAGTAGTAGTAGTAGTAGTAGTAGTAGTAGAAGTAGTAGTAGTAGTAGTAGTAGCAGCAGTAGCAGTAGTAGTAGTAGTAGAAGCAGCAGCAGCAGCAGAAGCAGTAGCAGTAGCAGTAGTAGTAGTAGTAGTAGCAGCAGCAGCAGCAGCAGTAGTAGTAGCAGTAGTAGCAGCAGCAGTAGCAGTAGTAGCAGTAGTAGCAGTAGTAGCAGTAGTAGCAGTAGTAGCAGTAGTAGCAGCAGTAGCAGTAGCGGTAGTACTAGCAGTAGCAGTAGTAGTAGTAGTAGTAGTAGAAGTAGTAGTAGTAGAAGTAGTAGTAGTAGCAGTAGCAGTAGTAGTAGTAGTAGTAGTAGTAGAAGTAGTAGTAGAAGTAGTAGTAGTAGCAGTAGCAGTAGTAGTAGTAGTAGTAGAAGTAGTAGTAGAAGTAGTAGTAGTAGCAGCCGCAGTAGTAGTAGTAGTAGTAGTAGTAGAAGTAGTAGTAGAAGTAGTAGTAGTAGCAGTAGCAGTAGCAGTAGCAGTAGCAGTAGCAGTACAATGTAGCAGTAGCAGTAGCAGTAGCAGTAGCAAAGGCAGTAGTAGTAGCAGTAGCAGTAGCAGTAGCAGTAGCAGTAGCAGTAGCAGTAGGCAGTAGCAGTAGCAGTACAATGTAGCAGTAGCAGTAGCAGTAGCAGTAGCAGTAGCAGTAGTAGTAGTAGTAGTAGTAGTAGTAGCAGTAGCAGTAGCAGTAGTAGTAGTAGCAGCGGTAGTAGTACTGAGTAGTAGCAGCAGCAGCAGAAGCAGTAGTAGTAGTAGTAGTAGTAGTAGCAGCAGCAGCAGTAGCAGTAGTATGTAGTAGTAGTAGTAGTAGCAGTAGCAGCAGCAGCAGCAGCAGTAGTAGTAGTAGTAGTAGTAGTAGTAGTAGTAGTAGTAGCAGTAGCAGTAGCAGTAGCAGTAGCAGTAGCAGTAGCAGCAGCAGCAGCAACAGCAGCAGTAGTAACAGTAGCAGCAGCAGCAGTAGTAGTAAAACTTTATTTGAGTGTCAAAACAGCTTACATGTACAAGGGTGTAGCTAAGGAAAAAACCGAGCAGGCTCATTAACAAGCCCAGCCAGTTTTTCTGGCTTGTGCACCTTCAAAATCACCCCTAGTCTTTGTTTTCAAGTAAAATTTCAGCCGGTGACAAGTTCTCTTTCAGCTGGTGAAATTAGCCAGAGCCGGCTCTTAGCTGCATCCCTGCCATAAAAATATTCAAACCTGATTTTTTTCAAGCGTTAGCCCTTCAACTGGAAGTGAATCTTTAATAGATGTAGTTTAGTGGACAATACTGAGTGATTATAAAATAATAAATAATTATTATTAAAAATAAATTATAGATAAATAAAAAATTAATGTTCATTTGTTTTGTATGTTGTATGCTTGTGTTTAAATATAATTGTTCTTTTGATTCCACAGCAAATAAAAGTGCGAACCCATTACTTCTATCCTCTCTTAGCCATGTATGCCAATAGCGAAAATGCCAAAGGTACAGTGTTTTTTTAATTTCTCAGTAAATTATACAAGTGTACCAATACACCTCCTTTGTCCTGACCAGTGATGTTCCTAGCTCACAATGACAAGTGTAGAAAATGGCATCAATTTAATTTTTGTGGGAAAGAGACAATGTTTGTGGTGATATTATTGTATGATAAATAATTATATTCTGACCAAAGACATAGAGGTTAGGCTAACTTGATCACCAGCCACTTTTTGGGAAATGACTTATGGTGTCAATTGGTTAATGAATCTTATACTTAATTAATGAGATTCCTCCATAACAATATGGATAATTCCATTCATGCTATTCTACTGACTTATTGTTTTTTGTGTGTGTTCTGTGGGAAAAAGTGCTGGTTTTGCTTTTTATTTACGTTTTAAGATTTTCCCTTTGTTTACGTTACATGATAACATTTTCACTAATAAGTGATTTACATTAATTATTTTTTAATTTCATTTCATTGACAGCTGCACAGGAATTAGTAAACTTAATGGGAGACAACGGCTTTGAGATGGATGGGACCACGTATGTATACATAATCGCTGTGTTTTTACCCATAGAATAATCATTACCTAGTTCCCTTCATTCTGGTAATAGTAAATGTACTGACTTTATGCCATTCATTACCACCTGGATCATCAACGTTTGGAAGCTAGGCTCACTTTTTTCTTCCTTTCTTGTAGCTTGAGGTACTTGGTGAAGTCTTATGGCAATCCAGATGCAGATGATGTGGAGTCCTTTATAAATCTGTCCCAGGTATTGAGGTTAAAAGAAAAATTCCAAATTTCATTTTGTAAAATATTGAAAAACAAAATGGTACCATGAAAAGGTCACTCACCTGGCTAGCAAATGCTCTCAAAATGTAGTATCCAACCATGGAATTATATATAATATATTGTGTTTTCATGATTATTACCAGGAGCTTGCTTTGAGCTTTCTTTAGTATCTTGAGACAAAATAGTGGCTAAAAGAGTAAAAATTGAACCATACTATACACACATGAGCTTAAGGTAGCTGAACATAGTTTCACTGTACCTATGTGTCATTCATTGTCATTTTAAAACTACTAACATCTGGGCGCCCCAAATTGGCAAGGCATACGATTAATTATAAGCCGACATTATTTTGATAGTTTTGTTGAGCTTTTAGGGTGTTGCCATGGCAACACGGTGTATTGTAAATCAGCCTGCAATATTTGGTTTAGTTTATTTTCAGAAAATCTAGTCGTTAGATTTTGTCCATCATTTGTCTCCAGTAAACTCGTAAAAATATTCGCATGTTAACGCTGGTCTTGTGTAATTTTAACAGAGGAATCTTTCGTAATTTGTGGTTTAATATGTTTGCGTTTTGTAAAAATCTCTTCTGTTAGATTTCAAATTCTGATGGCAGGTGAGTTTGGCGTATTCGGAACTATTATTGTGCCAAATTTCCTGAAATTCTAATGAGTGGTTCCTTAGAAATCAGCACATTTCTGAGGAAAGTCGCTAAAATATCCAGTCACAATTTTTTGGTCATCTGCGCATGCGTTGCATTTGACTGGGTTTTCGATCCAAAGACAAAAACGACCAAAAAGGCAGTGTATTTCTTCAATGGTTCTATAAATTATCTATTGATTCAACAAACATTTTTATTAAGAAGAACAAATTGTTTGATTTTAAGACGAAAAACAACACTTTCGCGATCCACGCTGAGCAAAATAAAATGATCGCTGAATAAGCGCCATGTTTGTTTTTCTCAAAACTCTGCACGTGCTGACTCACGTAAGCAGCTGAAATTGAAGAGTGCATGCAAACTGTGTTCAGCCACCTTAATTTTACAAGGCACTGAGTCACTAAGAGGAATTAATATTTTGATCTGCTTGTTTTAGGATGTTCCTGTATCTAAGTATATGTTGACGACAATGGCTGCGTTAGTTATGGCGACAGGTCAGCTGGATAAACTGCAAAAAACTGGTTAGTATTGACCCATTTGAATCTTAATAAATTATCTTAACAAATTATCTCTTGGAGGAGGCACGGTGGTCTAGTGGTTAGCGCGTCGTCGGACTTTCAACCTGAAGGTCGGTGGTTCGAGCCTGGTCTCTGCTGTCGTGTTGTTTCCTTAGACAAGAAACTTTACTCCACACTGTCTCTCTCCACCCAGGTGTATAAATGGGTACCAGCGACAAAATGCTGGGGGTAACCCTGCGATGGACTAGCATCCCATCCAGGGGGGAGTAGCTATATTCCTAGTTGCTTCATGCTACAGAAACCGGGTTAAGCTCCGGCCATGGGGGCCATCCGTGGCTCGTGTGCGACTTCACCTTTACCTTACCAAATTATCTCGTCAGACATATGCTAACACTGTGAACACTGTAAGTAACTCATCATGCTGTAATGGGCCAAATAAAAAGGAAAAGATGCATCAATTTCATTGAAGTTTGCTTTGTAGTTCAACGTTATTAAAAGTTGCACTCAGGCCACTGGTAGCCCACATGTACATGAATATAAATGCAAAATAATCAAGAAAATAAATAGGCTGCATTATGTGAAAAGGTCCCGGACGACATATTTTCTCAATTTTGAGTTTTCAGCTTTTTTGCCCACTTCAATCCCTAAATAATATGATGGAAGTGAAAAAAAATATGGAAATAAAAATTAAAACCGTAAAAATCGCACCTTGAATGCACATACCACAAGGCTTGGACCGCCATTTTGAGCAGCTGATTTAAATGCAAATTACTCGAAATCGCATGTCATGTCGTCCGACCCTTTTCGTGTGATGTGGCCCAAATGTTCAATGGTACAAGAGAGAAGAATGGGGTATCAATTTTATCACTTTTTGTCTTAAATTGGGTATCTTTAAGAAGGCTCAACTCATTCTTTTTTTCTGCTATGGGGAGTGTGTTTTGAAAATAAAATTTCCCAGAGTTCTAAGACATGCTTTGATTGCTTTCATACTTCACCAAGTTTATGAAATGTGGTCAAAGTTTTGTGACACTGGTTTCTAGGCAACTGCGGTTACTATTAATAGCAATACCAGCGGACATGACACTCCTCAACAAAAGTGGGTGGGTAGTGGCGTGTCACCTAAATTTGCTTCCATTCCACAGTTTCGTTACCTTAGTATGCCGGTCAATGCCAGAAAAAAAAATATAACTGCCCTGACTTTCTTTCCAGTTGACTATGCTAAGCAGGAAGGCATTAATCTCTTGTGCATATCAGATGCCTTTGGACAGTATCTGGCAAAAAAGTAAGCAAATGTCAAAGAACTAGACAAAGTCTTCTTACTGCATGTAAACTAAAATCACTGGATGTGAAGAGTGCATATCATAATTTGCATTGTATACTACATTGTATATTATATTTAAATAAAGTTACAAACGTTAATTTTTAAAAAAAATAACTGTAAAAATTGTAAAAAAGCAACTACACTGTACTAGGCCCTTAAGGTGCAAGGTAACTGTCCTTGCAACAAGGTAATGCTGATGAAAGCTTTATCCCTGTTTTGTTATCTCGCGAATTGGCGAATTATTGAACACAATATAGTATACGGGGACAGATATGCAAATTTTAACTTGTTTCATCATCTGTAAACTTTTATAATTCCCCAGTGTATTACGTCATTCAGTTGTCCAGACAGTCTTATTTCACGCAATGCATATTTATGTCACACTAAGATGTTTTGTTCGTTTTAAATCTGGTTTACTCTTCAATGCTTTGACTTCTAACTCCGTATAGAAAATTAAAACCTACTGTGGACTTAATCTTATGTTGTTTCATATTCACAAGATGATTTTTAGAGCCCTTTGATTTGGCCTTAAACTTACTACTTAATAAGCTATAATAATAAGAATTATTTTTACCTTCATGAGATTATAAATTTTCATGAATAATAATAATAATAATAATAATAATAATAATAATAATAATAATAATAATAATAATCACTTTATTTAAGTGTCAAGGTATTTAGCACGCAAGCACTAATTGGGGACACTAAATAAAGAAACAAATATTCAAATAGAACATAACATGAAATGTTATGTTAATGCACATCATTAATGTTAACAGAGATGCTTCTGTGGCAAATCTCAGGGAAGGAATTTGTAACTTTTCCTTTTCCAATATCAGATTACCTTATTCGTGTTGTCATTCTTTGTTTTCCTTGTCAGGAATTTTGATCCTCGAAATGGAGTGAAGGTGAGGGTAGCTAGAATTCAGAATGATATCTTTATAGATTGCGTGGGAGGGCCGGAAAGGAAATATATTGCTCAAAGTCGTGTGGTACGGGCTGAGCGCAGCATGGTCCATAATTATGCTAGGACCAAGAGCCGAGATTTTAAACAGAGATGTAACATGGTCCAGGGGTTACTGTTCCCCCGGGGGAGGTGGGGGGTGGGGGGGGGGGTTCTCTGTATATTTTTGGGTGGGGGTGTGCCATTGGGACGCTGAAACCCTTACCCTACACCAGACCATGTTCAGCTGATTTTGCAACCCTATACTAGACTAGACACTGAAAATCCCTACCCTATCCCAGACTTAGAACTGTATCACAATTAGTGTTTTTAATGGAAAACCATCTGTCAACAATGTTGCCACGATGATTTTATTTCCATTTAGGGAAGGCTCTTTCTCTTTCAATTCATACCTGACTGATCAGTTACCTGGCAAATGATACCCTATTCCAGACCACAACTCTCTGATTTCTATACCTTATCCCAGACTAAACTACTTGAAACCATAACCTTCACAGCAGCACATACCCATATAGCTTATATATGGGAGTACCCCCTCCCCCCTGCCACCCACCCCCTTTCCAGGCTGTGATCCCCACAGGTCCAAGTATACTTGTACTCAATGTAAACCTTGTGTTTTCGGTGCAGATTGTCAAACTGCTTGACAGCCTTGAAGCTACTCTGGGATTGAGTAAGTAACCAGAATATTCCCTACAATACATAGTCAAACAAACACATAAGCTACCAATGTAATTACCACATAATCATTGAATTTAAGGTTACACTCAAGGAGTTTGACCATGCCGCACATACAGCCCTGTAAGCGCTCAGTTATAATACAAAGTAGTCGCACCTTTATATCAATTTAAAGCTTATAAAAATAATGGAGAAACACAAAATTATAATTTCGTCAAAATAGTCAAATTAATTAGATGCGATATGGCACTTAAAACGTAAAATGTTTATAAACACAAATTACCCCCACTACCATTGTGCTCCACCAAACTACTGGTAGTTACATGATGTATATGGTATTAAGCAGACATTGGCCTCCAAATCCTTGTCAGGAATTTTCGAAATTTACTTTAGTTTTAAAGTAATTGGCGTGAACTAAAAAAAATGGAATAGAAAACAGTAAGCAATCTTCAAAACGCTTTAATTTTGCTTAGAAAATGAATATCAAAATTCTCTGACACAGTTTTAGACAAGATGCCATGAACATGTCATTTTGAACTTGTTGAACAAAAGTTTTTTTTTACAAGATTCCCAAAACGATGGCAATGCAGCAAAACAACTATTGATCAAGTAACAAGATTTGCATGTTGTTGCATGCGAGTACCATCTTATTATGCACAAACTGCACAATTGTTAATTTTTTTGGCCAGCAATGTCAACAAAAACTAAAAGAACCCTGTCTTACCAGTGACCTGGAAAAAGCAATACCATAATAAATAATTTTATGATAACAAACTTAATAACGAAGAAACAAAATAGTAATAAAAAATAGAAATAGAGCCCTGTTTACTACACAAAAATGAGCTTGTGTGTGTAAAAAAAATCAGCCAATTTAAAACAACTTCATTTTTTAGGCAAATTATCCAATTAGCATAGTTTTGGCCAAGCCCTTCAATAGGCCTTATGCGTGTTATGTCACCAGCTCAAGGTTCACCACCAAGCCTTGTTTGTACGAAATCTCTTGCAAATCTTTGACAAGTTCACATTGTTTTTACATGTAAGTGGGTATTCTGTTAAACATTGCTCCTTTGAGAATACATTGATGAGATTGTCACAGGTTTACACTTGGAAAGCGAGGCTTGGGGGGGGGGGGGAGGGAATTTACCTATTATGATGTAAATATGCATAACGGCTATTATGTAATAATATTAAATTACAAAATAATAAATTATTGAAAGTTATTTACATACTTTCTCATCCTGTTTTTCTTAGGTACTGTTATAGTAAAAGCATGTGAAAAATGTAACCAACAAGAAGCAGCCACGAGGGTTGAATTTGTCACTCTTCTTCTTAAAGAAGTAAGTTTTTCTCTAGTTACTGTTTTGTTAACTTACATGTACATGTTTTAACTCTGTCACTCAGAATTGGTTTTCTGAATTTGTAGTACATGTACATGTATGGGCGAAAACCCAAAGTGTGGCATTGAAAATGAAAAAAAAAAAATGAATGCTATTAAGCAGACTTTCCTGTGGTACTGTTTATTATGGTGTACAAGGTGGTTCTAACTTTTGAGTCTGTGGATGAAATCCTAAAGTGTGACCATTCAAATGAAAGCTACTGAGCAGTACTTTCCTGTGGTACTGTTTATTATGCTGTACAAGGTGGTTCTACCTTTTGAGTCTGTGGATGAAATCCTAAAGTGTGACCATTCAAATGAAAGCTATTGAGCAGACTTTCCTGTGGTACTGTTTATTATGCTGTACAAGGTGGTTCTAACTTTTGAGTCTGTGGAGGAAATCCTAAAGTGTGACCATTCATATGAAAGCTATTGAGCAGTACTTTCCTGTGGTGCTGTTTATTATGCTGTACAATGTGGTTCTAACGTTTGAGTATGTGGATGAAATCCTAAAGTGTGGCATTCAATTGAAAGCTAATGAGCAGTTCTGTCGTGTGGTAGTCTATAATGCTGTACAAGGTGGTTCTAACGTTAGAGTGGCCGAACTTGTATTATTTTGCAGAATAGAGAAAAGTCACATGCATTGAAATAACAAGTTGTATCTACACTGTTCGTATAAATTATTATGCAAACGGAGAACTTCTTGTCTTCTTTCTTTAATCAGGTGTATACATGTAAGAACATGTGTTTGTCATGTGTCGTTGTTCATGTACACCTTGTTTAAAGAAGGCAAGTTCACGATAAATTCTTGTATTACTGACCATGGAACTTCCTTTAAGTCATGTGATGTGGTTTTCACTTTTGAGCCTGAAATCCTGCTTGTGTCTTTTGTGCTTGATGGCTCAACATTCACTGTACCCTGTAGATTCCATGCAGTTATCACAAATTACCACCTTATCACCCACGATGTGCTCACCAACGGCCTTGTAGCTCAAACAGTAGTGTGACTGAAGATGTACACTGTAATTTGTAATTCATGGGTTCGAATCCCACCGTCAAAATCAAACAAAGTTCTATAATGTTTTTGTTGCCTCGTGTGGTCCCCATTTCCTTAATTACTAGGGCTAACACCTTATTTAATACTAGGGCTAATGCATTTTAGATAGAAGTTTAATTTGTACAGTATTTTTATAGCAGTTTTATTTTGTATTGCAATTCTACAATAGAAATAATGTAATATTGTATAGTATTAATTTTTTTATAGCAGTTTTGTATTGCGATTCTATACTCGACCACATCTGCTTCGCTATAACTTTATCGTGTTTAAATAAATGCTTTCGTCGTCATCATCAACAACGCTCAGTAAGATATTTTTGGGTTACTCTCAGCACTAAAATCTCTGTTTGTTTTTGCAGGGTTTGAATAACGTACTGGAGTCACGCACATTCACATATGTCATGTCAAGTTTAACGCAAAATAAAATGACAAATGAATTTTATGAAGTAAGTACATAATGTAGTAAGCGCTTTTTCATCTGAATCTAAACGTCGCCCAAAGAACTTCTCGAAAAAAAATTGCAATTGATTTGCACAAAACGCCATTTTCACGTATTTTTTCATAAAAAAAATTAAAATTTGCGCCATTTTGGCTCACCATTTGCCTTAGTGTAATGCTGTTTATCTTGCTCTGCAATGTGATTCTACCTTAACCTAAAGCCTAGGATGTGATCACTTAGATTCAAATGGTACTATTTTTTGCTGCTTTGATTCTACCAGTGGCTCATTAACAGGTCCGTTCAGTTCCGTCGACCAAAGCGGCGAGACTTAAATCGGGCATGGTGCCTGAAACTCCACACATCACGGTCTGTCATGAGACAGGTCAGCTCTCCCTTTGCATCTACCTCTGCATGTTCAATCATCATCTTCGCCATTGTCTTCGCTGGTCGTCCAGGGTCTCTCCTATCATGCTCCGGTTCCCAGATGATGATCTTATTTGCTGGAAGCTCTGGGTTACGATAACAGTGTCCGGCCAGACTGAGTCTCCTAGAGTTGATCTTTTCTGAGATCTTGGGCAGGACCCCGTATACAGTCAGTGTAACTCTTCATTAGTCCTGTGGTCCTTCCAGCTGACATCTTGTACCATCTTGGCTTATTAAGGTGGCCGAACACAGTTTCGCGGGCGGTCAGTGGCAATTCGCATGACGGTGCGGGTTTTTTTTAGAAAGAATGCGAGACAGCTCCGTTTTGTAAACAATGTCCACAAACGACAATTTCTCAAAATCCACTCATTAAAATTCCATGAAATTTGTCAGAATTCTTATTTTTATCGCATTTCAAATAATGAGAAATTTAAAACAAAAGTCTAACAAAGGAATTCTGTGACGCAATCAATATTGACTGGGCAGCTATGTTCTTGAATATTAAAAAAAACGTTTGTTAAAATTTGGTCGAGCCAATTTTACAATAAGAATTATTTATTGTAAGCTGTGTGCAAGTTCATGAGAAAATCTAGTGACTAGATTTTACGTAAAGCTTATAAAAGTGAAAAAAAAAGCGCAAATTTTAGCCGTTAATTAAAATCTTCCATCACTATATTTTCCTTTTGCCACGTTTCAGCTTCTAAGCTGCAACCTTTCACACGTAATACCCTAACGATTGACGTATACTCACAACCAATCAAAACTGTGTTCTGTCACCTTTGACGATGCTCATTTTGGCAAAGATCTCATAGATATACCCACCAGACCGTGAAACAAAGACTAAACAATAGACTGCACGGAAATAATAGATCACAAACAAAGACTATAACAATGGGGAATCGTTGTGTGTATATCCATGAGATCTTTGCCCTCATTTTCGTCTTTGTGTTTTTAGTTTGTACGTGTGATGAAGGAATCCAAGGTAACATTGGATGAGCATCATTACAGACAGTTAATTAAGGTAAGTCCTGTATCACTTCAATAACAAAATTAATCGTATCAATAACAAAATTCTCGATTGTGATTGGTCATCCGCGCGCCTGTTTCTCACGTAATTGGCGCGCGGTCACGTGGGTGTCCAATTACAGCTGTCCAATTACAAAAAGTTGTAATTGGATAGCTGAAATTGGACACCTACGTTGCGCGCGCTTCAATCAGTTGCATTTGAATGGCTCATTTTTGCTGTTTTCCTTCCACTTTCAAACTGACAGAAAATATCCAAGACGTTTTTAGTACAAAATAGTCGATAAAGCTTCTTAATCTCGAATTTGGTTATTGATGCGATTAATTAGTAATTGGACTGAGTGGAGTACAATTCAGGGGTAATCGTGCTCGTAATTTCAAATCGTCCTCGCGCTACGCGCTCGGCCGATTTGAAATTACTCGCCCGATTACTCCCTGAATTGTACTCCACTCAGTCCAATTACTATTACAAACCACCACAGGTTTTCCACCAGAGTCAAATGTTTTGGGTCGCAATTTTAGAAATTAAGGTACTTAAATTACGACTTTCGATGAAGGTTGGTAAGTTTATCAGTTTACGCTTATAAATAAAAGTAAGGTGAAAAAAGAAAAAAATCCATGTCTTTACCGGGGCTTGAACATTGACCAGCAAAGCGCTAGTTGAGAAGTACAGCATCTTACACCACTAGACCAGGTGATGCACAATTAGTTAGCATGGATAAACTTTATTATTTAATGCGTGTTTTTGTCGAAAAATCCATTTGAAGTCCACAGATTGGTTTTAATTTTCTTTCTAAGGACTCTAAAACTGAAACATAAGTAATCGTTCTCTTTTCCGGCAGTCGAGTATTCCCAATCTATCTCTCTTTACATTTGGAATGGGTAAAAGGCTGCACTGGTCAGCGCAATAACAGTAAAAGTTTACAGCCGATGGAAGGAAGGAAGGAGGGAGGGAGGGAGGGAGGGAGGAAGGAAGGAGGGAGGGAGGGAGGGAGGGAGGGAGGGAGGGAGGGAGGGAGGGAGGGAGGGAGGAAGGAAGGAAGGAAGGAGTGAGGGAGGGAGGGAGGGAGGGAGGGAGGAAGGAAGGAAGGAAGGAAGGAAGGAAGGAAGGAGGGAGGGAGGGAGGGAAGGAGGGCCGGGAAAATTTGCATATTTGTCCCTTCTGCTGTAACTCATTCATTGCATTTCGCATATTCACGAGTTAAAAATTAATGTGAGCCACTCCCACAACACAAGTCTCTGGCACCTTTTTGGGGTTCCTTTCCTAACGGTCACCCTGTTAATTTTATATTGGAGTCCCCCAGGGGGAGGGGGAGGGGTATAACAATAAGGGTTCCCCCGGTGTAGCCGTCATGGTGTGTTTTATGGTTTTTGAAGTTGTTGTAAATTTACTTTTCTTTCAGATGATGGCATTTGATGGGAAGGCTGAAGCTGCACAGTTCTGTTTCGAAAAGTCTGCGGTAAGATGCTCAAAATAATTTGAATTTAGTTCCGTTTTAAATTGGTGTTTTTAAAAAAACTGGTTCCTCATATGTTTGTAGATCCAAACGACTTGATCTGAGGCAAAGAAACCCTGTTGACAACCAAAATTGTTAAAATGCCCCTAACCTTTAAATGCATATTTTCAGAATTAACTCTACGTACGTTGAATGATTGAATTGTGAAATAACCTTTTTAACGTCGCGTTAGTGAGTTACAGAGATTTGAATTTAAAAAATGCTCATAAGATGACGTCAATTCAAGACTTTGCATTATTTCTACTTCAATTTACCATACGCAGCTTACGGCTTAACGATAATCAATTTGGGAAATACTAAATATAAACTGTGAATAGTTAATTGTTCTTACTTCAACTTTCTGGTGGCCAGATACTATATATGGACTTGTAGAACACGCAACTTGACTCCGGAAATTTCGCAAGCTTCCTGGCAGGTTATAACAGCCTCAAAACTGGAGCAGTGTTAGGTGTTACTCTTTAGAAAATCACGGGGGCGATACACAGACGATTCTTCAAGTAAATTATATACTATATTGAGATAGCGTGATGACACTGTACGAAAGGCTATACACGTGTGTGTGTGTGTGTGTGGTGTGCGAGTGCGTGTACATTAGGCCCGGTTCAAACGTCGAACTTCACAGGTGACGAATCTAATGCAAATGAGCAAGAACAATAGATTTTGCTCATTTGCATTAGATTCGGCACATGTGAAGTTCAACGTTTGAACTGGGCCTTTGATTGTGTAAACCTTTACACTATACTTATATTAATTTGAAGTGACTTTAAATAGAAATGTAAGAATATAAAATAATGATAATAAATAAAAGTTTTGAAACTGACCTGTTAAAAATTTTATAAAAAGTTTAAAAGTTTTTTCTAAATTTTCGGTCGCTCACTGCGGCCTTCATCAGAGAATGAAAGATCATTCATTCTCTGATGAAGGCCGCAGTGAGCGACCGAAAATTTAGAAAAAACTTTTAAACTTTTTATAAAATTTTTAACAGGTCAGTTTCAAAACTTTTATTTATTATCATTATGAGCACTGATCGCCCGAACAACAATATAAAATAAGTTAGCTGTTATTGTAAGTAAGTCTTTTATTATTAGTTCCATTTAATTTTATCCGTTGATACACTGTAGAAGGTAAAACTTAATCAAACTCGATTTCCAAGCCAGTTTAAACAAAAAGAAAATCTGCTGTTTGTAGAAACAGTATTTTTAGAGTAAAACAGTTACTTTAAATTTCACTACACGTGATATTTTACAACTCAGTGATGCACGATGAATAGTAGGCAGATCACAACATGTAAAGCCGCGTCTGCAGCGCCAGATTTTATCATGTTGAATTAAATCTTCTCTTTAAAACTGGAATTGACTTTGAAATTTGTTGTTTTAAAATGTTTACTATTTCTTTTTGGTAAAATTGTTCGGAATCCGGTCGGAATTTAAAAAACAATGTTAACGGCTTTTCTTTGATTGACGTCCACCAAACTCAAATTTGACCTTCGGGGATGAAGAGCAATGGGTCGCGTGTTAATGGAAACTGCTGTAAAGCCTTTAGTACTGTTTGTTATTTAGTATTTCTAACTTCGTTTGTCGAGAAATGAAAAGATGCGCGGAGAGATAGCACAATGCAGTCCCTTTAAATCTGCAATTGTAAATCTCAAAACCCAGCAGTTGTGTGCTACTTAAAATTGCTGAAAGTTAACATATTGATCTGTTCTATTTATTTTTAGAAATTAGCTGAACCAACAGACCTGATGTACAGTTATCTTTTGCTGGCGTATGCTCACTGTTCAGAAGGCGGAATTTATGCTCGTGTCCCCAAAGACCGAGTAAGGAGTGTTTAAAGGCCACTGACGAGAAATAGACTTGCGTTAGCTACTGTGGAACCCTGTTTAACCCAATCTAATCCAGTACTATTCCAATACTTATCTAATACTAATCCAATACTCCTTTTAATAAAGACTATTTAATTAAAAAAAATACTCCTTTCCCTCGTACCGGGGATTATAAGAAAGCACATTGTTGGTTTGCAGGAAAATAAATAACAATAAGCTGTTCACAGCTTGACTTGTGGCGTCTTTAACCCATGCAGTGTAATGATTTCCGAGTGTTTAGAGTGCTTTTACGAAGAAACAACAGTTATGTCTAAAAAGTAAGACTACACTATATTTACTACATGGACATTCAATAGGCAACACTTGAAAACCTAAATCGCGAAGCAAATAGCACATTATACTAGAGGTTACAAATTGTAAGTGAAATGCTTCAAGTAGATACAAGACAGTACTACATCATAACGTATGAATGTGTTATAGAAAATATCAATTGGCATACACACATTTTTATAATTTAAAACAGTTAATGTAATGAATGGATACAAAATTATTCATATGAGTTCTTCGCAATTTGCACCTCAAATTAAAAACATTGCACCTTGATAACAATAACAATAATTTCAAACAGTAAATCTACTGAATGGATACAAATACGAGTTATTTTTGTTCCTTTCTTTCTTTCCAACAGAATATGAAAAGAATTTGTCAGTTATACAATGAGATGTGGTCAAGAGGTCTCAGGTAATTTCCTGGTATAACTTTGTGTGAATACATACAGCTTTTCAATTAACGTTGTTGGATGAAAGCTCAAAGGCAAGACCGCAAGGTAGTATGGGTAGTTGTAAATAGCCATTGCATAAGAATCCCATACTACTTTGCGGTCTTGGATTTCGCCTTTTTCATCCTACAACGTAAATTGATATAGCTGTATACAGTCCATTCTTACCTTCCAGACACTGGACTTAAACAGACATCCCGTGGTACAGGAGATGATATTCTGTTGGAGCGGTTTCATTTGAGTGTTGTAAAACCGGAACTAAATTATTACCCTGTCTGGTCACAACAAAAGCAGAATTCCAATGAAGCAATCAGATCTTAAGCCATGACTGCTGTCAGTTTTAGTTATGATTGGCTGATAAAGTGCAGTGTTCCATTTATCTTTCGAAGGCAGGGAATCAATGAATTTTTTTAAGGTTGTGGGTCTCTCTTAATCTTCTTAAGTTAGCCATTTGATTTGTCAGGTCAGGAAGCCAGCCTTCTCGGGTTTTTGACCTGAGACCCTCTCTTATGCGGAACACTGAAAGTGCTTTTCTGATAATGTTGTTTTGTTAACTAGACTTACAGCACGGGCAAAGGGTGCAGCATGTATTGCGCATTTGCTGATGGGAGACCTGGAGAAAGCAGAGGAAATAAGAAGGTGAGTGCGACACGTGAATTTGCCTAAACAACACTTGATCTTACATTAGTGTGTCACGTGAATTTGCTTATGCAACACGCTGTCTTACATTAGTGTCACACGTGAATTTTCTTACGAAACACGTGATTTTATATTAGTGTGACACGTGAACTGGTTACACAACACCTTATCTTACGCTTAGATCACCTGGTGCAATGCAAGAAAGGGCTTGGAAGAACGTAGAAGGCAATGTAATAACGCAATAAAACAATGAAATTTATGTTTAAGGAGGAATGCCATGGTTATATTGGCATTTTCAGGGTCAAAACCACCCTAGTTTAAAACTAGTAAGTACCTTCGTCAGACACTATTTGCTTGCA
Source organism: Cladopsammia gracilis (assembly GCA_022457155.1). Classification (NCBI taxonomy): domain Eukaryota; kingdom Metazoa; phylum Cnidaria; class Anthozoa; order Scleractinia; family Dendrophylliidae; genus Cladopsammia; species Cladopsammia gracilis. The sequence continues at coordinate 63,703 of JAJGOT010000056.1, forward strand.
CACTACAGTGAAGATATCAAGTGAATTGTTCAAGAGAGAATCAACTATAATCTGAGTTTTAATTAGTTTCCAAGTACAAAAACTTAAAAACATGCGGTAAATTGTTCACTCGCAGTTGGTCCTCGGCCAAAAACTGTACTTGTAGATGTGGTATGATACTTGGGTGTAAGTGGTGGGTGTTTTAAGAGTGCTTTAAGAGTTTGACTGGTATATAAAGTTTGTGACTGATTACAGTCTCTTGCTTTTTTCCACAGCACACATGGCATAGGTGTACCTAGATACAGAGTGTTATCGGAGTTTCTGAAAAGTTATTCAAGACGTGGTGACGTAGCAAGTAAGTCTTTTTTGGTTTCAATCCAAGACATTAGTTTTTTTGTCCGACCACCATTCCTTTCAATTTTAAAGTGCCAATAACCCTTATTTTTTTTTATCGCAAATATTGATTCTATATCAACTGAATAATTAAGTAGTGGAATATTTTTTTATTTAAGGTGGCTCCCAACAGTTTCCAGCACTTTTTACGACTTAGATTTTGATGGGTCATTAAAACCACTCTTTATCAGTTTATGCTACAATCATGATATCAAACGAGTGCCCAATGATTGGTGAACACGTTGTTATCAATTTTGTGACGAGGCTGACCCACCTACCTAATTTTTTTAAACTTTGCCAAAAGTTGCGTCTTATCCTACTGATCAAAATTCGACAATAAAAAATGGGGTTCACCGAGTCATTGTTGAGTTATTAACACTTAAAGCTAAAATTAAGAGTGTTTTTAGCACGTTATACTGTTACTATAGTAACATATTGTGTCACAAAAATGATAACAATGTGTTACCAACCATTGGGCATCCGTTTGATGTCATGATTGTAGTATCAACTGATAAAGAGTGGTTATAATGACCCATCAAATTCTAAGTCTTGAAAAGTGCTGGAAACTGTTGGGAGCCACCTTAAGAGTTGCGTCTGTGAGTTGAAGAGGTTTATATCTCCAATATGCTAATGAATGTGAAGTCATTCCAGTATTTTATATTTTTCTCCTTGGGAATTCGACTATAGCTATTGTCAGATTTAGTCACAATATTTGCTAAAATTGCTTACAGAAAACATATTGATAATACGGATGTTAATAAAATGAGATATATCTCTACCAGCGTGTTTTTGTATAATAAATAAATGCTGGAATGACATCACATTCATTAGCAAATTGGAAATGTAAACCTCTATAAGTCATAGACGCAACACTCAAGTCAAAAACTATTCCACCAGTTGATTATTCACTTGATGTAGAATCGGCATTTGCGATTAAAAACAAAGGTTATAGGCACTTTAAAGTTTTTATACATTTGTGGTCTAAGAGATCAACGTACTGTATCTCGCTGAGAGTTTCGATCCAAATCTGTAATATTTGAAAAGATTTCAACTTAATTGCACCTTTTTTTTTCATTACGCTTGAAACTAAATGCTATCAAAGCTACAGCTTTCTCCAATTTTGTTGATGTGGCTTCTTTTGTATTTGTATTTTGTTTATTTTTTTTATTATATGCGTTTTAGTCGTTACAAAAAGTTAGATTACGAATTCATTAATTTCAAAATAAGTCGTTATAAATAATTGATTACGTATTGTTACATTTAAATACGCCTTTGTAAAAACCGGTTTGGACGGCCTGTTCTGAAAAAATAATAGCGTAATATTTACAAATTGACTGGTCTGGCCGAATTTGAACTTTATTCGAGAAACTAGCCAATAGAAATAAAAATATCGGAAAAACAAAATATGTGCACGGTTTTGGTACAGTAGTTTCAACGTAAATTATAGCTCCTTTGTTAACATTGAAGTCTGCAAGGTTTCATGGGTGTTTCTTGGTGTTGCGGAAGCCATTGTTGGTTAGCTTTTGTGTTGTGGTGTGGGTATTGTTCAGTGTCTTTTGAATCTTTTGTTTTACGTCATTTGGTGATCACACCATCCGCAACACCAAGAAATTACCGGTTTCATAGCCAGTCCCTCGACAAACTATGCTAAAAACTGCTGTCTTTTTTTCCTCTTCAGAATCAAAGGAACTTTATGAGGAGCTGAAGGAAGAAATGAAAGATCTTACCATGCCAGCATTTGTCTACAACAGTCTTCTTCATGTCTATGGATTCCATGGTAAAAAGAATCGAAAGTCCTGTTAAAGTGCCCATTACCCTTAAATATATATTTTCAGAATCAACTCTATGTACGTTGAATAGTTGAATAGTGAAATATTTCTTGTTTTGAATGTCGCGTTAGTGAGTTATAAGAGATATGACTTTACAAAATGCTAATACGATGTCGTCAATTCAGGACTTTACCATTATTTCTACTTCAATATACAATGCGCAGTTTACAGTTTAAGGATAACCAATAGAGCAGTTTTCAATTTAGTGTCGAAAGTAATTACACATTTGCTTTGGTTTTGCATTGCTACGCTTTGTGATTGGCTAAAACGTCTCGCGCCACTTTCTCGACCGATCAGAAGTAAAACCAAAGCCAATCGTGACTTGCTCGCACGCGTTTTCCCGCGCTTGGCGCCGGCGACATGTAATTGCTTCGAGCTCTGATTGGTTCATAGGATTGTTTACAACTGCTGTGATTGGTCAGAGTAATTGCTTTGGTTTTGGTTTTACGACACTCAATTGAAAACTGCTCTATGAGAAATACTAAATATTAACTGCGGATAGTCAACTGATTTGTAAAAAATATTAGAGTGATTTTACTTAACCCGTGAAATAGTTAGTAGGATAGTACGCACTTCTAGACTATAATTCCTTTGTTTTCTTTTGTTTATTTTTGACTATCACACACTAATTGTTAGATAGTGTTTCACGGGTTAAGTAAAACCACTCTACTTGGTGGTGAAAACAAGAAGTTGTACAATAAGTGAGGCCTCTTAATCTCTAAACTCTGCTAATCTTGCTAATCTCCAAAATCTATGCTAATTAAGATCACTCTAATTTATTCGAACTTGATAAATTATAATGAGTTTGACAAAAAATATTTTCAGCACTGAAAAGCAATACAGTAGCACAAACAGTTACAGTTGGACTTAACAAGGTTTCAGTGAAAGTGGAGTGGAAGTTAAAATGCTGATAGGTGGAAACATATTGTCATTTAAATTTCGAGGTTTTCATGCTGTGTTATGGGTTTTCGAGATTCCAGATATAAATTGATAGTTTTGCGTCTTCAAATTTTTAGGTGATGTTGACTCCCAGTGGAAGGTTTTTGAGGAGATGAAGGAAAACAACGTGGAGCCAAATCAGTTCTCTTACTCCAATATCATCAGAACATACTTACACAAGTAAGAACACGAAATGTCCAATATACATGTACCCTCAGTAACCATTTGAATACCTAGAGTGCCAAAGATCAAAATTTATGAAATCTCAAACTTCGTTTTGTAAACTATTGAAAAACAAATGGTACCGTGCGATAATACTCCTGAAGAGGTTTCATTTGAATGGTCCCACCATAGGGTTTTGTTTACAGATTCAAATGTTCTAAAGAACTACACTACCTGTCTCCACAATTGACTCTGGGAGTGAAAGGGTTTACAATCTGTGCGGCACAAATTCAAACGACATTAATAAAATGGATTAGAAATTCGTCACCAGCAACACTAAGTTTAGCTTTTGATTTGTTATATATCATACAAAGTGTATTTACGACTCGTTTGGTTCTAATGGAGGAAACATAAACTAAAAATTGGACAAATTGACGTTTGTAAGATATAGTTTGCGCAGTCACACAAACAGACCTCTAAGATTGAGAGATTTCAGATCTTGATCATTGTCCTGTTAAGTCTTGTCTGTGACTATTGAAGCTATCCTTTTATCGTGCCGTGGGTTTATTAATTAACAGGAAGCTGTACACAGCTTGAATTCGTGGCGTCTTTAACTCATTGCAGTGTTGATTCCCGAGTGCTTTGAGTGCTTTTACGGAGAAACATAAAATTATGTCTAGAAAGTAAGACAATACTACATTCATTCACTACATTCAGTAGCCGACACTTGACCTCGATCGATCGTTAAGCAAATGCCAAGTTGTGTATAACACAAAACTTACTGGAACAAAAATCCCACATCAACAAGCGGCGAACACAATATTCAATAGTCCTATCCATCCATGAACGCCTTGCATTGTCTTGAAAACTTGTACGCTGTAATTCTTCTTTTTGCTTCTCAAGTCAACACACGGAGTGATTTTGCGCCATCTTGAAATCAAAAGCGAGATCATGAAGTCGCGTGTGAACCAATCAGACCAGTGAAACTAAAATATGTGTGCATAAATTTGCATGCAGTAATAATTCGGAGGGCTACACTGGGTTTAACTAAACATGTTTAGTTGTTGTAAATGGGTATTACTATGAATTGTCGAATGAAAGTCGTCTAGTGTTAAAGCGAGACTCGTGTAACTAGGACACACTTAGCAACTTTAGCAGAGGCAAGCACTTGACATAGATGCATTCGAACCAAGCAAAATGGAGGCCGTCACGAAAAGGGAAAACAACAACAACAACATTTATTTAAACACGATAAAAATTACAGCGGAGCTGATGTGGTCGTGTATTTAAAATGAGTGAGCAATGCACGTAGATTGCGACCGAGAATGAATTGAAGCAGTTTGCACACCAGTATGTCCTATATATGATGAGTGCAATTCTTATTTCATATCAAAATTGGGGAAGGAAATCATGGCTTTGACAAAAACAGGCTGAAAATGTCAAAGTCAAAAAGTTCAGAAATGCCTCAATTTTAAGATAGTAGGTATACCCCCAAACTATAGCTTATTTTGCAGCTCTCAGTTAATAGAATAACACGAGCTATGTCTCACACTGCAAATGTGTAAAACAAAAAATTATCAAAAGTTCCAGGGGTGGTCAACCATATCATACATATTAGGTACAATTTTATTCTGGAAATGAGCCGATCTTTCCGAGACCATTTTCGTGGCAAAATTTCATTGAAATAGCCCAAATATTAACAATTTTATGAACATTTTACTTCGGTCGACATAAACAGGAGTGAAAGAGTTAAATAAGTAATGAAGCGATCGTTGCCGGTCACCAAGACGACGATCATATTGGGTCGAAACGGGGAGTGATTAGTGCGGTACGGCTCGGTACGAAAATACCCAAAGGGTCCAATCACGGAGTTTCTTTGGAATGCTAAGAACTGATTGATTGGGGAAAGTCCTGAAAAACAAAAGATGAAAGGTGCCGGTACGTTGAAAACACATTTTTGAGAACGTCCGTAGTTAAAGTGCAAAACAGTCCAGTTTCCCTCCCGATAATGTCACAGTTGTAGTTCCAAATATTCACTTTATTTGAATAAATTTGGGACTAACTTGGCCTGGTTTTAATCATGCAATTAAGACTGATGTTAGTTGCTTGCTTTTGCAATACTAGCAGATGATAATCTTCACCGTACAAATTCATTGTTATGCAAATAAAGCTACTTGTTATTGTCGTGTATTGAAACGAATCTGGAAAGCGATTGGTGCGGCACAGATTGGTACGAAAATACCGTACCCAACTGGACCAATCACAGAGTTCCTTTGGAATGCTAAGAACTGATTGATTGGGGGGAAATCCTGGAAAATAAAAGATGAAAAGGGCCGGTACGTTGAAAACACATTTTTGAGAACGTCCGTAGTTAAAGTGCAAAACAGTCCAGTTTCCCTCCCGATAATTTTAGTTCCAAAAATTCACTTTATTTGAATCAATTTGGGACTAACAAGGCCTGGTTTTAATCATGCAATTTAGACTGATGTAAGTTGCATGCTTTTGCAATACTGTATTATGTATACAGCTCTGTAATTTTACAGTACAAATAAACGTTGTTGTTGTTGTTGTAGCGAATGATAATCGTGATTGTACAAATTCATTGTTATGCAAATAAAGCTACTTGTTGTTGTCGTATTGAGTCGAATCTGGAAAATGATTGGTGCGGTACAGTTCGGTACGAAAATACGGTATCCAAATGGGCCAATCACAGAGCCGCATTGGAATGCTAGCTTCTGATTGAATGAATGTATCATATACGTATACGAAAGCGAATGAAATTATTGGGAACAGCAAATAGGCTTTAGTAACAGCGAATTGAATATACCGAGACTAGAGCGAATGGATTTTATCCACAACGAATTATTTAGCGAGAGTGAGTAGAATTGAATTTAGCAACTGCGAATTGAATTTCGCAATTGCGACTGCCAATTGAATTTAGCGAATATTGAAACATACGGACGACCATAAAGACAAACCAATAAGGCAGGTCATTTGAAAACGGACAAGAAACGGGAAAAGTTTGCTCAGTTCAGAAACCGTGGAGAAGCGATGAATTCCAGCCACACAGACCCTCCTGGTTGCGAGGCGGACCTCTTGTTCAGTGAACGGCTACAGCAACCTTCCATTTTCGTCCAAGCTTTTCTAATCTTCATCGTTGTCATCAACATGCTCACCTTTACTTTAACCGCTTTCCTGAACGCGCTGGTAATGGTCGCCGTCAAGACGAAATCCCGTCTGAGAGCCCACAAATCGAATATTTTACTGGCGATGCTCGCTCTTACGGATTTCGCAGCTGGGATCCTTGCGCAACCAGTCTTCATTGCGATGGTAATAATGTTATTACTTGACGAACCAAGTGGATATTGTTTAATGCGTTTTGTCAGGCCTGTTATCTGTGGCCTTACTGATGCTTCGCTTTACCACCTGGTTTTGATAAGCGGCGAGCGGTACTTAGCCATGAAACATCCCTTCGCTTACACTACCCTCGTTACCGAAGCTCGTTTACTGGTTGCTTCTGTCTTGGTGTGGCTCCTGTCAGTAATTTTGCATGTTCTATTGCTCGTTAACCTGAAAATTGTAGTGATACACATCCAAGAAGCATCCATTACACTATCTATTGCCTTCATCGTCTTCTGTCATGTTACAGTTTACCGTGAAACTCGCCGACACGAACAGCAACTTGCAGCGCAGCAAGTTACACAAAAAGCTAGAGAACAATTTGAAAAAGATAAAAAGGCTTTTAAACTGATATCTATCACAATAGCGATGTTAGTGTTGTGTTATTTGCCTTTGGTCGTGTTCTTAATTGTTGCATCAAGATATCGGAGTGAATTGACCACACAAGCAATGTATATGTTTTTGTCTTTTGCTCTTTGGATAGTTTTATTGAACTCGTTAATTAATCCGATTATTTACTCGATCAGAATGAAACGGTTTCGTGTGGCGTTTATTGAATTAATATGTAGAACTGCGAACTTTTCAGAGGCTGAAAAACTTGAGATGCGATTATTCGGAGCACCAAACGCTGTGGTCCCACTTGAAGCAGGACAGGAACTCGAAGGACAAGAACAGCAAAATGTGGAGCAAGCAAATGTCAATAACAATGACAATCATTACGTCGATGTGCTGCCACAGCACGAAAATTAAGTCGAGCAACAACTTGTGCTGTTTATAATGCTCAGCAACAGAAATACTATGTAAATATTCCTTTGGTGGACTTAGAAGTTTAAAATTAAATTTGTTTATTAACTGTGGTAAAATCAATAATTGTACGTTGAGCGGACAATGATAATATCATTTCTATTTTTGTGCCGGACCGGGTGTAAAGTCTCACATCGCTACAAAACCCATTCAAAGCCGGACAAATTTCTATTGAATTTTTCCCATTTCCTTCGCCATCTCAGAATTTTTTTATTTCTTTGTGCTAACGGAACACTGTTCCGATGAAATAACGAAACTTAGTGTTTACTTAATTTCCAAGCTACAGAGCAGTTTTCAATTGAGTGTCGTAAAACCAAAACCAAAGTAATTACTCTGACCAATCACAGAACTCGCAGACAATCCGATGAACCAATCAGAACTCGAAGTAAATACATGCAGCCGGCGCCAAGCGCGGGAAAACGCGTGCGAGCAAATCACGATTGGTTTTGGTTTTACTTCTGATTGGTTGAGAAAATGGCGCCAGATTTTTTAGCCAATCACAAAGCGTAGCAATGCAAAACCAAAGCAATTACGAAATTACTTTCGATACTCAATTGAAAACTGCTCTATCGCTAAATGCCACCAAAAATATAACTTAATTGAATGAAATGATATATAGAGCAAAACAGAAGCAGTAGTTTGGAGAAAAAGTGCAGGATTACAAGGATGGAAGTGGATTACAGTTCACCAATTTTGATTTAGTGACAGGCGATCAAGAAATCAAAGTTTCCTTTCTGGTGGAATTTTGAGTTTTTTAGTCGTTATTTTGTCTTTTTAGTTCATATTTCTTTGTGTTAATCACGTTTGGCGATTTTTTCTTCCCATTTTAAGATAACAAAGCAAACTTAAAGCATGCTCCTGGCAATATCCATGAAAACACCATTTATTAGCCGGGACATAAAGTACTCTTGTCTTCATGATCGGGTACGGTGCTGCGATGTGGTAAAAAAGCTCCGGTGATTTTCGAGAAATTGGGCCGAGACGCTCGATAACCCTCTTAATTCATGATTTCGGTATCACACACTTCGCGTTGGACGGAATGACGCTCATTTTCACTGCCAGGCTGCTAAGTATCTTTGAAAAGATGGCGTCGTTCAAAACGATTTTTGGGATACTTTAGAGACGGATTTAATTAATATTGGAAGTTCTTTAAGGGCTAAAACTTTGGTCATCTTATCTCTCTATATATATATATATATATACTTTGTATTAGTGGAAATAAACTTCTTCTTTAAACATTCACTATCTCGGAGAAGTTTCTAAAACAACCAATCGTCTAGACAAATAATTTTTGAAATCAAACGACTACATACATGGATGGGAGAGTGAGGGGACTCCGATATTAATGTCAACGGGATGTCTGCTCTTTTGGAATATTGACTGAACCCTTCGAAGGTTCAGGTTTTTAATGTAACTGATAGTTCCAATTGTGCAAGGTATAGAAAGCACTGCAATTCGTAAATATCTTCCTCACATGCAAAATGTAAGGTATTGCAATAGCTACGATTGTGAATATTTAAAACTAACCTGCACTCAAAACGGCAAAACGGAATTGCAAACGTGCCAAAACAGCATTTCAAAGCTGCCAAAACGGCACTGCAAACTTGCCAAAACGGCACTTCAAACGTGCCAAAACGGCATTGCAAACGTGCCAAAACGGCACTGCAAACTTGCCAAAACGGCACTTCAAACGTGCCAAAACGGCATTGTTGTATCCCGATAAAAAGGAAAACGAGTTAAATGCTGGTTTCAATGTTGGTAAATATAATGACACGTGATCGAATAAAACGGTTTTTTTTAATTTATTTTTTGTTACTTAGTGATGACATTGTTATGGCGCTAAAAATCTTTCAAGATGCCAAAGAACAAGGAAAGTTCATATCTGATGCGACGTGCCTTCTGCTGTTGAATTCCATGGCTAGAACAGGCCAGTTAGAACACTTCGAGAGTGGTAAGCTATAACAGTTAACCCAATTCCTCCTCGATATGTCAAGAACAAGGTTGAGAAATTTCTGACATTCCTACTTGGAACAAATGAAAAAAGAAAACACTTTTGGATTAAGGATTTCATCCACAGGCTCAAAAGTTAGAACCACCTTGTGCAGCATAATAAACAGTACCACAGGAAAGTACTGCTCAATAGCTTTCATTTGAATGGCCACACTTTAGGATTTCATCCACAGACTCAAACGTTAGAACCACATTGTGCAGCATAATAAACAGTACCACGGGAAAGTACTGCTCAGTAGCTTTCATTTGAATGGTCACACTGTAGGATTTCATCCACAGACTCAAGTTAGAACCACCTTTTACAGCATAATAAACAGTACCACAGGAAAGTACTGCTCAGTAGCTTTCATTTGAATGGTCACACTTCAGGATTTCATCCACAGACTCGAATGGTAGAAATACATGGTTTGTCTGTGGGAATAAAAGGTTTAAACCCAGTTAAAAATTGGGATCCCTATTGCTTTTGTGTGCTGAATAAATGTCTTTGCCGTTTCGTGTTTTTATAGCTTTGGAAGATATCATGACAAACCGAGTAGCATCAGCGTATAGCATGAAGTGGGCAGGATTGCTGCGTGGTATAGTGTTCTGTTGTCTCCATGCTGGAAAGAAGGATCTTGCTTTGAAAATCCAATTGGTAAGATCTTCTGTTTTCTCGTACTTCTTCTTGTACAGAAAGAGTTGTTGTTGTTGTTGTTCAGAATCGGCAAAATAACCGAATTTTGTTTTTGAAAATCGTTGAAAATAAAGCAGAAAGTAACGGGAAAGTTCTGTTCAATAAATCCAATGTGAATGGCCTACATATTTTTGACAGTATAATACCCAGCACCACAGGAAAGTACTGCTCAGTAGCTTTCATTTGAATGGTCACATTTTAGTATTTCATTCGCAGTCAAAAGTTAGAAACAAACTTGTACAACATAACATAAAAGTACTGCTCAGTGGCTTTCATTTGAATGTTCACATTTCAGTATTTTATTCACAGATTCAAAAGTTAGAACCACTTGTGCAGCATAGTAAACGATACCACAGGAAAGTACTGCTCAATAGCTTTCATTTGAATACTCACATTTCAGTATTTTATGAGATTCAAAAGTTAGAACCACTTGTGCAGCATAGTAAACAATACCACAGGAAAGTACTGCTTAACAGCTTTTTTTTCGAATGGCCACACTTTAGAATTTTACTGATTCAAAGACTCAACAGTTAAAAACGTTGTACAGCATAACAAACGGCACCACACCAAAGTACTGCGTAACAGGACTAATGGTTTCACTTTGTAGTGTTTCGTCGACAGACCCAAACAGTGAGAAAATCAAACAATTCAACTTAAGGAAATTGGATGTAGCCGACAAATGTCAGTCTTTCCTAACTCAGGTGATCGAACTAAACAAACAAACGTAACCATCCCACTTTCTGATGTATCATCAGATGACAATCATTATGTCTTTTTTGTAACTTAGGAGCATGAAGTGCGGTTAGAAATTCCTGCATTTGTTGCATACGCCGAAAACTCGGCGAAAAGAGGAGAGGTAAGCTACATGTATTATATGTTGGGAAAGCCATAATGTTCATCAAGCTCATTTTCTCTTAGAATACCTTTTAAGTGAACCTTGAGTATTAAATTGTAAAATTAATTAATAATTCATTAATAATTCATAACAGTTATTACCAATAAATAGGCAGGATTTGAGTCACATGTATACCTTTGTAAATCCCATCAACTGAGTTGATGAATTATTAAACTTTTGATACAAACACCTGCTCAACTAATTAGAACGCATTA
>JAJGOT010000056.1:822500-827500 GCA_022457155.1 Cladopsammia gracilis
TTGAAACATTAATGAATTTGACATGTGCTTTTTTATTGCCTGTCTATAGTGAGGTTAAACCTCATACCTCATTTTTAAGGCGGCTGTCTTGAGCAGTTTTTTCGTTGAATTCTTAATTTTGTAGAATATTTTTCTCTTGTTTATAATATATATCTATATTTTTCATTAAGAAACTTTTTAGATACGTGTTTTTTAGCTTTTTATGCATTAATATATACTTTCAGATAATTTCTTCCTCGTTGTAAATTGTTCTGAAAAGCCTCAAGGGGGAATAACAAACTTTTAATTCTCATTATTCTTATTCTTATTCTTATTATTACTGAGCCCTAAATAAACTGTGACGATTCAGAATTTGAAGTGACATTAATGCAAGTCAGCCCACAGTTTAGAATGGCCCTTATCGTAGATGAGTACGCCACGCCAACATATCAGCGGTTTGTCGCTTTCTTGACCCTATAGCAGGGCTCGAAATTAAAAAAAAAGTTCAGTCGCCATTTTGCGACTAGATACAAAAATCAAGTCGCAAGTTCACAATTATTAGTCGCAAAATTAAGCAGCAATACAGAACGAAACATGCAATACTATAAACTTGGCCGCCACAATCGTAACGATCAAGACATTTTTCTCGATCTTAAAACTAGTGTACAACTCAAAATTATATTTTTTGGTGAAATCAGCTTCCAGAAAGGATACAATCTTGGAACATATCTTCTTAAACGTCCGTCACAGTTGCGAAATTGATGATACTTTGGCGGATTCCACCTGGCCGCGATCGGCCACGATGACAGCTCTAATCCAGCGGTTTAACAAACAAAAATATGAGCCTGCAATACATATGAATAAGAAACCGCTGCAATGGCGGCCGCGATCGAGGGAATAGCGTTGCGTCGTAACATTGCGGGTAAATTACGTACAATTTTACCCCATATCTTCAAATGTCTACGATAATCAAGGCACACAACAATATATTTTTTCAGCTCTTAATTTATTTCGGCAAAAATAGTGGCAAAGTAGCGACTGCTAGGCTTTTCATTTCGTTATTGGCCAAGGCAAAAACTACTCACAAATTTGCGACTCCTCTTGAAGTTTTAGTCGCAAACACAAAAATTAAGTCGCAAATGCGACCGTATTGGTCGCAATTTCGAGCCCTGTAAATTATAGTCTCGTTTTGATATTTACGAGAACCTCTGACGACGATGAGCGTAAACATCAAAACGAGACTATAGGGTCAAGAAAGCGAGAAACCGCTGATATGTTGGAATGGCGTATTCATCTACGATAAGGGCTATTGGATAATGATTCCGCAGCTGCTGTATAGAATTTTACGTACAAATTTGTTAATACTTTTTACCAACTTCTTTTACTTTGGGAATCCTAAAGGGGCTATGTCGCCATTTCTTCGGGAATCCTAAAGAGGCTATGTCGCCATTTCTTGTCTTACTTTGATGTTTCGATTTAGCGCCCGGGGCGCCTATTTATTTTTAGTAGCTCAAAGGAGGGCGCTTATTGGAGAAAGAGCGCTAATTTCTTTTTTAAAAAAACATTCAAACTTAAAACGAACTTAAATGAACAATAACAGATCTAGAAAGTATACAATTACAAAAATTAAATATAATAAAACAGACAAAATAGCGGGAATTCTAAGGTTTATAACATAATTCATCTTCTGTTGCTTTCGCTGCTTCTAGCTGTCTTTTTTCAGTTTATTTTTAATGGGCTCTCACACTTGGTGGGCGGAGTTATCTGAACGCGTCTGTTACAGAAAAGAATGCAGTCCTTCTTTCTGTTCCCGCCTCTTTCGCATAGCCCCCTCGGCTCGCATTAGTTTCGCTCGCTCGGTCGATCGAGATAGACTGCTAGCGGTCTTTTTTGCTTCTTTGTACAACATTGTCGCCGTGCAAGCCAAAATCTTTTAAAATTATTTATATTCTCGAGGCATGGTCATTTTGCGTTTTTTATTGTTATTTTGCAAAGTTAGCCAAAATGTCTTTTATTGTTTGTATTGTGATCAGTTATTGTTTGTCATCGCTTTTCAGCCAAGAGAACTTTGACGGCGTTGAAATTTTCCCTCGCTGACTCTATTTTCTTCGCCAAAATCGCAGTCTTGTCGTAAGCTTACTGCTGTCTTTTCATTCTGACAAGTGTTTAACCAAGCACTTTTTCTACGCTCGTTTTTTTTGGGGGTCGGCGAATGAAATAGCTTCCGGCGGTTCGCCGAGTTTTAGGCTTCTTCTCTGCATAGGATACAAATTACTCCTCTTGATCTTGGCAAAAGAACAACTTTACAAAAGGTTTTCGTGTTCGTAGTAGTTGAACTCCCGTCGTGTGACCACGCGGAGCTAGGCCGCGCTTCTCGTGGAGCGCGTAAAATTTGTGACTGTCAATCATTTTTTCGCGCCAAAAAATTACGCGTGCGATTCAATTGCTGTATGTGAAACAAGTCATCCTTCGCGACTAAACTTAATTCCGCACGCAAATTTGTCGAATAAAACTCGACCAAAAAACGAAGGTCGACTTGTGGCAAGTCTATGGTTGTGATTGAGGATGGAGCTGCGATGTTACCCAAAGCGTTCATTTAGCCTTGGCGTTTGGTTTCCCCAATCTACTGTTTTGCGCATTTCTTACATTCAATTAGACAAATTAAGTTTTTAAGATTTACAATTTAAAGTGACATTGATATATCGTTGTTCTTTAGTAGCAGAGAAAGTGTATTTATTTTGACCTTGTTGTATGAACGGGCAGGTGAGGCAGCGTGGATGATTACATTTATAAATGCCAGAGGGTGTTTTTTCTTGACGTTTGGTGCGGTCTCGCAACTTGGTTCTTACTAAAAGGTCACGCAGGTTAGGGCTTCGTTTGTAAGCTAAGACGGGTGGACAGGAAAATGTTTGCTTGCAGCGAGCGGAGGAATGTAGAATTTTATTTATTTTATTATATGTTGTATTATATGTTTTATTATATGCCCGGGGGGACTCCCATATGAAAGGGGTGGGGATGCTCGTCGGAAATTTTGAATTAAAACCCTAAAGGAGACCAATCTGGGCATGGTTCAAGGTTTTTTTTTACCCCTAAAAGAGACCATTCAAAACACAGACAAATATATTATATTTATATTTCTTCGTGTGCAACCATAAACGAGACTTTGATGGCTAAATATAATGGCGTTTTGCCCAGAACACCCTAAGTGAGACCAAAATCCGAAATTTACACCCCCAAGCGAGACGATGAGCATCCCCGCCCCTTTCATATGGGAGTCCCCCCCCTCCCCCCCCCCTCGGGATTATATGCTTCCGTACGTACAACAGAAGAAGCGTTAGGAAGAGGTGGATTAAAGGTGATGACAAATGGAGTGCGGTTCGAGTTGTTCTGTGGTCGTGGTTTAAGAGTTTCATGACGTTGGATGTTGCTTTCGCGGTTGACTTCTTTTTCAATCAAGCGGCGACTGTAACCTCGTAGTTCCAAATAGTTGATAGGTTCTTGGCAGCGTTTATTGAAGAAAATGTCAGTGGAGCAGATGCGACGTAAATGTAGGCCAAGGCTGAATGGAATGGTGCGTTTGGTGTGAGTAGGGTGGCAGGAAGTCTTGAGAAGATATTGATGCTTGTCTGTGGGTTTCGTGTGAAGATCTGTCCGGATTAACGTCAAGGAAGGGAAGTGCCTGGTTAGAAGAATTTGAGTATACGTGGGTGAACTTGATTGTCGGATGGATAGAATTTATGCCGAATGAAACTCACTTTATTGTTCTAGTAAATTAAGTAATTTATTACCACAAACGTTTTTATTATATAAGGTTATAACTTTATTTCAGTCTGTATCACTAGCCGAAGGAAATATATCCTTCTACTAACAGGGGACACTGGATAAAATTATCATAAATCTATTTACATTTCAGTTAACTTAAAATAAAGTTTCTATTTACATTATAATTAACTATCGTTAAAAATGTTACTACATATATATATATACATTACATAAATCGTTTGTAAATCGTTGCTCTGTTGCAGTCCCTGTGATCAGTCATTTTATTAATAACGATCATCACGACTTCGATTCCGTTGCAAATGCCCATGTTGGGACTCAATAGCATAAACTGTTCACAGCCTCTCTTTTTTCTCAGAATCCGTCGAGTACGAGAACTGCCGGCGAGCGAAGCGAACGCGGTGCACGAGCGCGGAGAGCGAGGGGTGGGGGTGGGGCGAGGGGAAGGACGGACTCTGAGAAAATAGAGATGCTGTGAACAGTCTACAATAGCAGAGTCCATCCGTTCAATACTACAGTGCAATCAATCCTAACAGGTAGTAATCCCCTTCGACCCCTCCCCCCTCCGGGGAGTGATCGTCAAAAATGTTAAAAAAAAAAACTAAAAGAGTACTAACAGAATACTGTTTTGTTGGTGTGGCTCAAATTCATTTTCACTCCTAGGAGCATGTACCAATTCAAAAATGTCATATTCTGCTATATTTTTCGGCTCAATTCCCTAAAAGGTATCGCGATTATGCTAACGGTACTCATTTGAGATTTTAGTTCCCTAAGCGGTACCAATCTGCAAATGATGCCCCGTATTAGATACGATGATCAGACACCCGTTATTTTTATATGGGAGCCCTCTCCCCCGGGGGGCTTCGATCCGGTTCAATAATCTTCCAAGAAGTCTTAAACTATGAAGTAACTCATTCATTTCCGAGAAAATTGAAATTAAGATTATTGTTATTAATTTTTGCCCAATTGGCAAATCGGTAACTTCTTCTTGGTCGCCCTTTTCTTCTGTTCTGTTATTTTTTACTTTCTCTTCCATTTTTCAGCGTAGTTGTTTCTTGGGCTTTCTGGGCTTTCTGAGCAACTCAGGAAAACAATTGAAAGATGAAACAGAATGCCTAAAAAGAAAATAAACCATGGTTAGAAGCAATTTACAAAGTACTATAAGCAGGTCACTGAGGGCCTGTTTACATGAGGTAGGGTGACCCTAGGGTGTAGGGCCAACTCTCTTTGTTTTCTTTTCC